>JAUCBJ010003915.1:0-37266 GCA_032718475.1 Nemertoderma westbladi
AAGCCTTGTCCGTCGAGGAAGAGAGAGCCAAGCAGATTCAGGAAACGACTACCCGTTATCTGAAGGACGAAGGTCGCTATGAGATTGGTCTTCCGTTCCGACGAACCCAACTTTATAAATAACCGACCTTTAGCGGAAAAGAGAATCGCGCAACTACATTGGCGTCTTATGGCCAACATCCAAGCCAGGGAAATGTATAAAACCCAGCTGAAGAAATTTATTGATAAAGGATACGCAGAGCGAGTTCCGGAAGAAACACCTATAACGGAGAGAACGTATTATCTAACACATCATTACGTTCCCAAGCCCGGTAAACCCTACTACTACTAGGATCGGCATGCTGCATTGCAGCTGCATTTTTAAGAATGCTGTGCCGGCTTGTCAACAAAATTGCACCGCCACAACTCCCTATCACCCATGACATTTGCTAGATCATCCGCATCTTTAAGGCCAGTGTCCTTTAAGATGCGTCTCAAGAAAGTCATGGGCTGTCCACCATGCTTATTCACTCCATGAGGCTGCCAAAGTACAAGATTATGCACTGGCTGATCCTCACGGCGAAAGCAATGTCCTCCAAAGCGGAGGCGATTTTGTTCTAGTGTCAAGCTTGGGGGAACCAATGAGACACCTCCAATGTTATATAGTGTCTGGTTGGAGATGTGTGCATTGTACTTGACACAATGAACCCGGCGTAGCATTCTTGTGAATGTGCCATCCAGAGATTTGGTGTCCTCAGCAGTTAGAGCCCAGCATGGACTCCCGTAGAGGAGTACTGGAACTACTGCTGCTCTAAATAATCGGACCTTAAGTTTCCGATTAATTCTCGGTGACTTCCAAATCCTGGAAAGCCTATTCAAGGCTGCCCATGCCTTTCCCTTACGTATTCGGTAAACCCAACGAAGTCTGGGTAGCGTTTGACGGCTCCGCCCTTTACATGGGTCAATCCCTGAACTCAGAACTGTTGCCGGGACCCAACTTACTCCAATCCTTGTTGGGAATACTATTGAGACTGTGGCAATATTCTATCGCATTCGCTTCGGACATAGAAGGCATGTTCTTACAAGTCAAGGCGCTGGATAGGGATCGAGACAGCCTACGATTTTTGTGGTGGCCTGAAGGAGACCTCAACCGAAAACCGGTGGAGTACTGGATGACCATCCAGGCTTTCGGGATCATCTCGAGCCCCTCGAACGCTTGTTCGGTAGTGCGTACAACTGCCGATGACAACCGAGACGCCTTCTCTAAAGCGGTTATCGACAACATCAAACGGGATATATACATGGACGACAATTTAAAGTCCCTCCCATCGGTGGAAGAAGCCATTGATGTTGCCAAGGGAACGGTGGAGTGCTTGCAACGCGGTGGATTTCGACTAACCAAATTCACTAGTAACTCCCGTGTGTTTCTGGAATCGATCCCAGTAGAAGACCGACTGTGTTAAAGATCTGGACCTCATCAAGGACGATCTTCTGGAAACCAAAACACTTGGCTTAAAATGGGACACGGAGAGAGATATCTTGTTTTTCCAGTTAAAACAGCGAGATAATCCAGTTAGAACTAAACGGATTTGTCTAAGTATCCTGAGCACTTATTTCGATCCATTGGGATTTATTAGCCCAGTTATATTAGTTTCTCAGAGCTTAGTGCAACAAATGTGGCTCGAAAACCACTCGTGGGATGATCCACTTAAGGGAGAACTACTAAAGAAGTGGATGAAATGGGAAGATTCTCTACCATCCATGGAGAACTTTAAGATTTCCCGTTCATATTTTGGTCACTTTCTCCCCACATATTCATATCAACTCCATGTGTTTGGAGACGCCAGCGATATGGGAATAGGTATAGTAGCCTACCTGAGGGTTGAAACTCCGGATGGAATTAAAGTTGCCTTGGTCACCTCTAAGGCCTTGATAAACAACAAACTACGAGTTCCTCGAGCGGAGTTAAAGGCGGCTCTATACGCTACAGCCATTGGCCGGAATGTAACAGAACAGATCGACTATCCACTGGAGAAAACTGTCTATTGGACTGATGCTTTACTCGTTCTGGAGTATATAACAAATGAAGTCTGTCAGTTCAGCGTCTTCGTTACCAACAGAGTAGCCATTATACTCAGTCGCTCTAATGTAGATCAATGGAGACATTGCCCTGGGACGATTAATCCAGCCGACATCGCCTCCAGAGGAGCAACTCCTCAAGAACTGATAGATACTCCAGACTGGTTAGGTGGACCCGACTTCCTAAGTAAGGAAGAGGATGAATGGCCTCCTCATCTCACCACGGCTGAGATTAGACAAGCCAAGGGAGTGGAGAAAGTCAAACCTAAAACCCGGACGAGTAAATCAAAGTTATTTAAACCCGTGATAGATCTGTCTGTACTACACATCTCCGGGGACGACACTGTGGATCTAAACTCCCCCACCACGAACAAATCTGTTATAGAAATCAGAGAAAGAGACTGGAAATCTGGAACACCGGATGTCTCGCAAGGACTCTCACCTCTCCTGCAGAGAGCAATAAATCATTATAGCTCCTGGAATCGGCTTTGTAAGGCCGTCGTGTATCTGAAGAGATGTTTCCATCATCACTATTCCAGGATGAAGATCGCTAGTGATACCGCTCCAAGAATATCCGAAAAGGTCCATGCTATTAAAGACCTTCCCGCTTATAAAGTGTCGGATAGGTTTCTGACTGAGAAGATCAGTTACCAAGAGCATGAAGATACCAATAAGCAGATACTGAGACTCCTGCAATGCTATGAAGATTCCGATAGGTATTTCCTGTTGTTGAGAAATCCACAGATGCGCTTAAGGGATCGTTTCTCTAGCACAATGATAGATGGGTTAATACGTGTCGGAGGGAGATTAACTAATGCTCCCTTGTCCTTTGACACAAAGTTTCCCATACTCATTAGAAATCTTGAAATACAAATCAAGATGATTGTAGATGTTCACAGTAGGCTTTACCATGCTGGTAGAGAACGAGTTCTTAGCGAAATTCGAACTCGCTATTATTTCCATAAGCCCCGTAGAGCTCTGAACCAAGTTCTTAGGAACTGTATACCCTGTAGGAAAGCATTCAGTAGGCCTTTAACACAGCGAGAGGCAGAATTACCTAGGGAACGAGTAAGCTTCTATGAACCACCCTTTACTAATACTGGTGTGGATTTATTTGGCCCTATTGAAGTATATTGTGCTAGGACTATAGTCAAGCGATGGTGTGTCATCTTTGTCTGTATGACTTGTAGAGCGATCCATCTAGATATGGTGAACGATCTATCTACCAACAGCTTCATACTGAGTTTACCCCGACAGATCGCTCGCTTTGGAACTAGCAACACCATGAGATCCGACAAGGGAATGAACTTCATTGGCGCCAATAATGAGATCAAAGCTTACGTGAAAGATTGGAACCAAAGACAGGTGGATGATCAGCTAAGGATAACAGCATCTAGCTGGACCTTCAACGCCGCTGACGCCCCTTGGTGGGGAGGAAGTTGGGAGAGATTAATACGGAGCGTGAAGACCGCATTTCACTTTATAGTGCCGTGCCGCGCGTATATCACCGACGAACTTTTGCGGACGTTAATGGAAGAAATCGCCGCCTATCTTGACGAGAGACCGCTTATGCCAGTCTCATCGAGTCCCGACTCCCTAGAAGCGCTAACACCCGCGCATTTCCTACTAAAGAAACCTGTAGCCATGGTCCCACAATCGGAAATCACGGACGGAGACGAATACTGCCGACAAACTTGGCAACTTATGCAGTTATTATCCCGTCGTTTCGCTGACCATTTCGAAAAACATTATCTTCCTACGCTACAACTTCGAACAAAGAAAACGTCGGCGCCGGAGTCATGGTCCTTATTGTGGAATCAGATCTTCCACGTAAGAGGTGGCAGACAGGTCGTATCATCGAGACTCATATATCCGATGATGGTTTAGTGCGATCGGTAGAACTCATCGTCATGCGACGTAACTTTAAGAAACCTGGAATTGTATTAGAAACACAACAACTTAATCGCCCAGTTGGTCGTTTATGTTCACTGGAAAGAGACCGAGAACTATCCGGAAACTATGGAAGGCAAGATACTCTTCCCACGACCACCTCCCTAATCCAACAAACATCTAGGGACTCCCCAACATAACAGCGTCTGGAGTGGGTGTGTGACTACATTATTTTATATATATTTTTATTATTATTTTTATATTTATGTATGTATTATTACGTAATTTTATTATTATAATCGTTTTCTTTAATTTTATTTTGTAGGATAATATTTTAACGATTATTCAGTAGATTAGTGCAATATATATTCGTGTTTATTACTTAATTACTTAGCATTATATAATTCGTTTAATGGCGAGAAACAATTCATTTTCTCTTTCCTTACTGTCCGTATCATACCATAAATACGCGACTACAGTAAGATGAAATGTCCATACTTATTAAAGTACAATACCGCCCCTACTATACTAAAGTATTATTGGTAAGTAGAGTATTAGGAATGCAAAGTTCAGATCCTCGTGTCTCGGCTAAACCAAGCTCTGGGTAGACCTTGGAAACGACTTGCCTCTTCTCACTGACATTGCTTCTTGCTATATTGCTCTCATACCATATATTAAATAATACATATAGTAGAATGATGTCCATTTAACAGTAGTGTAAAACGCAAAATAAATCTGTTAAACCCTTTGACCATCTGAAATTCTAGTCGATTAAGATATCGCGGTACCCACCGATATACTTGAAAGACAAATTCTAGAATCAGTGGTTAACGTCTCCAGACATGCTCTGGAATAAATCGGTGCCCATCCTAAATATTAAATATTTAATAAATATTTATAAAATCTATCAAAACAAATATTGTAATAGAGTAAATTGTGATAAATTAACTCTAGAAAATCTATAAATCAAAAATCTGTTAAAATTTAGATCCTTTAAAATTCTAGTCGATTAAGATATCGTAGCACTTACCGATACTCTTAAAAAGACAAAATTTCTAGAATTAAGGATCCTAGTCCCCAGACATGTTCTGGAATAAAATTGTGTCTATTTTAATATCAAATAATAAAATTAATGGGAATAAATTTTAAATTCATATCCTCTCATGAATTTGATAAATTGTCATTTTATACAATTTATAACATTCCCAAAATTCCATTAATTAATAGATCATGGGAGCGGAGATTCACCCTATTAAGTATATTAGTGTGCGAGAATCTCCAATGTATAGTCAATAGCCAATAAAATTCATAAAATCATGTATAAAGGGGAATATTGACAATTAAAGAATCACTATTAAATAGCATCCCAGATCTGTATGCATGGGAATTACCCTAATTCTACCGCTAGCTTTCCATAATGTCACCATAGCAACAACCACGCTAGAATTAGAAGCGAGTTAACAGAACAATAAAAAGCTTGCTCATTGAATAGCATACGGAATAAATAGCACACCGCTAGTATCCAAGGATACATAATAATAACGTGGCATTCTGGAAGGCACTTGACTAACGGACAAATGGCCCGAATGTGTACAATTTGAGACAGGAGTGTGGAATTTGTGTATTTATAGGTGAATGTTACTACTAAAGTGTGTTTATAGTAGCGAGTCGCAGTTGTGAAAGTTACCCTGCCTCTGTAGCAAGAACCTCCAGTAATTCTAAGCCCTTGGGACGGACAGTGGAGTGACTCGCGCTGGTTATTGTTGTCGTTGTGTAGCTACTACGTTGGCGAGAGGCACAGCGACGACAGTACATCAGCGCTGAGGATCTTGCACTGTCCGGGGGCATTGAGGGGGAGGCAGCGACGACCACTGGCCTATATATCATTAATTATAATATCGATAAACTCATATAGCAGCTATGACTGAGTTAATAGAATATGATCTTGGTATCAGGGAGCAATATACCCTACCATTGCAAGCGTTTGTTGATAGTTTAATAAGCGGCGACGCTAGTCAACCTACTACGGAGGACGATGGCTGTTATATCGAACCGCCAATGTCAAAGGAACAGCTCACGCGTGAATTGGACTGTAGAAAATTCACCGCTCGCTATACACATCGTAATGGTACGTATATGGACTTCTTAACTACTGGTCATCCTATCGATTTACACGATACGGACGATGTAGACACCGAAAGGGAAATGATCCTATTTAAATATCATACCCAGCGGAGTCGGAACGATAAACTGAGAATTGAACACGAAAATTCTATTTGAAACTGACTCGAAAGAGAGGACGTTGAAGAGCCGGATAAACGCAGTGACTTCAATGAATATTTGGAATTCTTAAGAGAAACATATCTCAATGTAGCCAGTCAACAAAATCTAGAAACTCGATATCCTCAAGGTATACATCATAACCCTATGATAGAACTCAAACGACTCTATTTCACTATGATGTATCTTACCGCCGATCGACCGCTACCTGTTGTACCGGATAGCTTCGAACAGATGGAGGAATATTGTAAAACTGGAGAAAGAACACCCGCGTTTCCCCTACAAGACGTGCGTCTTTGGTATTATTGCGATGAATGCCCCAGACCCAACCAACAAATGGAAAGACATAAACATCCGCGGAGACGTTGCGCTAAACACAGTTTTACTCGCTATACTTACGGGAGTTTCGAGTGAAACTTGTTCGATGTATCACCCATGCTCGCTCGACTCAAACGATCCTTAAATAAACCGATGATCAGAGTTCCGGAATACTCGGTCAGACCTCCTCATTCCCTGGTAAGACCTCAGACTCTTGATCCTAATAGTATGACGGATCCTCCTGAACTGTACTCACTGTTCAAAGATCTAGTGTTACCCGAACAATTAGTCGGTGGCACTCCGGTAGTGGGCTCTCTAGATATTCGCCCATCCTACCTAGCTGGATTGGGACGCGGACATTTAATATCGCCGTTCAACCCGTATAATCGTCCCGGTTTAACCCCGATACAACCCGTCACCGAGGTGGAGGAGAGCGTTGTACGAAACGCGTTAGACGCTATTCGACAAAAGATCGGAAAAGGAACCTATGATTGTTTAGATAAACGTAAATTGCAGCAACAAGTCCAAGTGGTAAAGGAATTGGCCTTACCCCAGTTCGATCGAGAAATCCAGAACCTCGAGAAAGACATCAAACTTGGACGAACCTACTCTCTACAAGAGTTTTTGGACGAACGCTTCCAACGACATGCGGAGGAAAATCAGCTCGAGGAGAAGCACATCGAAATGGATGAGAGAGAAGAAGCAGCTTTAGCCCAGCCAGAAGCTCAAATCCTTATGACTGATCTCTATTCCAAAACCATTATTCATCCTTCGATGGTTCCCCATTTCGGAGACAAACTCTTCGCCACAGTACAACCCCAACCAGTTGATATCAACTTAAGATCTAGAGATCTTATCGCTGACGCTCCTATGTTACAACGTCCGCCAATCGAGGCCGCTCGTGTCAACGGTATACTCGTTAAAACCTCCGGATAATCGAGCGGATCTTGTCCGTCGTATGGTACACGAGGTCAACCTACGCGCTAGACCTTTACCAAACTCACTTTATGGGATCAAAGACCACCCTTATTGTGTCAATTTAACTCAATATTATATGGTGAAACCGGAAGATCCTACATACAGTTTAAAGTATCTACCATTGATAAATCACGCGGTGACTTGTTCATAAACTCGCATCCAGAGCTGCAAGAAGTTCATAGACGACCCTATGAATATAGAGTCCGAGAACGCGAGTTGGAAAGAACTATCAAACAGAGGATATTTCTCACTACTCACAGTCCACCTACCTCTCTCGTGCAAACGACTCGTCAGGGACCAGTAAGAGCTGCTGTCCTGAAACGCGCTCTAAAGGTTGTTCGACCTCGTCCCACTGAGGTTGATATCGATCAACCGGGTACCTCGACTGGCGGATACACCGACCGTAACCCTAAACCTTCTGATGCAATTGTATTGCACCCCTTACCCAGGAGTTATAGCCCTCCTAGTAAAGTGGCTCGCCCCAAAGAGAAAAGGACTCTTACTAGCCTCCAAAAACTTCGTAAATGCCGTTCACGTAAGAAGGACTAATAGTTTAGAGTATTTTTTATATTTTAGAAACTGTGATTTTTATATTTTATGGACTTAAATCCCATTTTCTGTGAGCAGTGTAAAAGCTTTTGCGGACATAACAAGTCATTTTTCCGCAATGCGCAGAATACTCTAAAATAGCCCTAAATTTATCCAACTACGCGACGGGAAGGAATTGGAGCTGGTGTGACGACATCTATCAGCTGATTCTTTGTGGACGTGGAAGTTTTCTTTGTCCTGCCTCGTCCAGCCAATCAGAGCGATTTTCCCCCTTATGTCTGACAGAGGCCTATGGAAACTCGCGCAATGCATTACGGTCTTTGTTTACTTTTTTCTGAGCACCAGAACCGGCTCGGAATCTTCTGTACTTCTGTGTAGAAGTTTCAGACTTTGGCCTAAACATCAGGTGGCTTTGATTATAAGAACGTAAATCTATTATCCTGAAACATTACCTGATTGCATTACTTAATCACCTTAACTGGTCATATATTTCATAACTGCATAAGTAACACATACTGATTGTTCACCGCATTATTTTACTTCTGTTATTAATTGTTGTTATATTAATGGATATTGCTGTTATATTTGGAGAATACCGATAAATAATCATAAATCCCCCAATCTTCTTGATTACTGAAGGTAAGAGGAACAGGTTTACCGGTAGCACTTAAATTATAGTGGTTTTTGTGTGAATTAAATGCTATTTCATAATCCCTACATGTGTCAGTTGCGATCTTCCTTATATATGATCAAATTCAGTGACGGTCGGCAGATTAGTGCGCAGTAGTGTGAAGTAGTGTGAAAGATAATAAAGCATCTCCTAAAGAATGCGCTATTTACGAAACTCTGTGGCCATCTAGTTGTGATTAGTATAAGTCATAACTCTGTTTTTATACTTAAAGCGCAACGTCCTAAAGGAACTGTTAATATTTCCCCGAATGTAAATATATTGTCAGAGATTATTTATTATTAGTACCTTACTGATCTAGACTTTGCTGATGACTTAAGAGTATTCTCAGAATCACTAGAGGGAGCCCAACGGCTCCTCAGCTCATTAGAACAGGCTGCTTCTAGTGTTGGTCATTTTTTTTTTTCACACGGCCAACATTTTGACAGTTAACTTTGAAAGTCCTCAGCAAGTCTCTGACCGGATGAGCATAAGCTCAAAGGATGGTATGCTTGAGCATGTGGACGACTTCTGTTACCTGTGATCATGGATCCGGAAGTTAGGTGAGGACTTACGAATACGTTTGGGAAAGGCATGGGCAGCCTTGAATAGGCTTTTCAGGATTTGGAAGTCACCGAGAATTAATCGGAAACTTAAGGTCAGATTGTTTAGAGCAGCAGTAGTTCCAGTACTCCTCTATGGGAGTCCATGCTGGGCTCTAACTGCTGAGGACACCAAATCTCTGGATGGCACATTCACAAGAATACTACGCCGGGTTCATTGTGTCAATTACAATGCACACATCTCCAACCAGACACTATATAACATTGTAGGTGTCTCATTGGTTCCCCCAAGCTTGACACTAGAACAAAGTCGCCTCCGCTTTGCAGGACATTGCTTTCGCCGTGAGGACCAGCCAGTGCATAATCTTGTGCTTTCGCAGCCTCATGGAGTGAATAAGCTTGGTGGACAGCCCATGATTTTCTTGAGACGCATCCTAAAGGACACTGGCCTTGAAGATGCGGATGATTTAGCAAATATCATGGGTGTTAGGGAGTTGTGGCGGCGCAATTTTGTCGACAAGCCGGCACAGCATTCTTTAAAATGCAGCTGCAATGCAGCATGCCGATTCTAGTAGTAGATTTATGAACTCTGAGAAGTTTTGTTTTAAAAAAAACTCATGGCGCCACTGCATGTACTGTACTTATGTTATGCCTAGGCATTCTGCCATACCGGTACATTATGTTATCTCTATTACCTGTTGTTGACTGTTTATATATACTTGCATCTGCAGTCTGTCGCACTGCGTCGTACCGATTACAGATGTAGGTTTATTACCCATACGTTGTTTATTTCCATTCCTACTACTGGCGGATATTGCAATAATTTACAATTAATTTGTACTCGATTTGTCAACTACAACAGTTAATTCAACATTTTATAAAATACATACAAAATAGATAACATGTAGATGTCAAGCTGAAAGAGAAATGTTAATGTATTTAGCCTTCAGTCAATATGATGGATTTTGAATAATTAATCTGAATTTTATTCATCATGACATCAAATAATATCATCAGTTCTTGTCAAATAATCGTCTTTGATCTTCTTGTAAATGTTGTTCATTGACATGTAAAGTACTAGAAGTTATATATATAAAAACAGACGATTTGTTAGAATTAATTTCAGTTAATTTATGTACAAAGTAAACTTGTTTTCTATAAAGAATATGCCACCAACTTTTAGACTGTACTTTTAATAATAACTTTGTATTGTACTTTTTTGGGGAATTAAACATATAACTCCAAGAAGACTAAAGCCGCTGTCACGTTGGGTAAGTCTTGCCTACTGTGACTACTATCGTATGAATTATTAGTCTTCTCGTGATCATGTTATTTCGATCGGTGGTTAGCTAAGGGCATTCCGGAAACTTATGAGAAAGAAACTGGGAAAAGAAAATTAATTTTGGAAACAAATGTAATTTTGGACATATACACACGTAATAATTGTGTATCACAGAGGCCTGTAAATTTATTATTCATCTTAATCATTGATTGCCGATGTGGCTTAACAAATCAAACGCTTATCCTGACGATTAGTAGCTGTTTTATCAGCAGAGGCTTGGTAATCTAATATGAAACGGGTCCTTCCTGTTAGAGGACAATCTTAAACACCATCAATATGGTAAATTGTGATTCCAATATATGTGGTTTTGTGCTCTAAAAAATAAATAGTGGCAATTATTACATTTCATATGGCCTGTTGCGAATTTCTAGTTTTTACATTTGTATAGACTCAAACTGTTTCCAAGGCAACAGTGCACTGCACAGTGCATACAACAACACGTAATACAGATGTTGTGCACTGCACAGTGCATACAACAACACGTAATACAGATGTTGTGCACTGCACAGTGCATACAACAACACGTAATACAGATGTTGTGCACTGTACACTGTTGCCATGGAAATATTTTGAGTCCATACAAATATAAAAACAGAACTTTGCAAGAGGCCACATGAAATTGAATAATTGATAAACATAAACATAAAAATGCAGCAAAAAAATACAGCAATACTCGAACCCGGGAAATGATGATCACATATTTATAATAATAATAAATTTATATAGCACAGTATACATCTACGCGCTCGCACAGTTATAAATTTAAATAATTCATATTTTGATCCACCAATATTAGTATGTATGGGCATGGTTGGATAATATGTAGCCAATTATTTTAATTAAAAATTTAACTCATTAAGTTAAATTGTTAAAAATTTCTAAAATATGTGTTACATAGAAAATTAAAATTTAATGTTTACTTCAATAT
Organism: Nemertoderma westbladi; assembly: GCA_032718475.1. Taxonomy (NCBI): domain Eukaryota; kingdom Metazoa; phylum Xenacoelomorpha; order Nemertodermatida; family Nemertodermatidae; genus Nemertoderma; species Nemertoderma westbladi. The sequence continues at coordinate 11,573 of JAUCBJ010003915.1, forward strand.
ATTATATATAATCGTTCAGCATAATAATATAATTGTATAATTAATTTGAAATTAAAATGGATACTAATTCAACTGATATTGTGAAAGTGGCAACAGATAAACTCATTCAAATGTCATCTTATATTGTTATCGGTTTGATCATAATATTTGGTAATTCTATTGTCATAGTAACCATCGGAAAGAGACCCACCTTCAGGTTAAAATATATGCCATTGTTGCTATTGGCTATTGCCGATTATATAGTCGGTGTATCTAATCTACTTGCTGCTTTTATGAGATTTCCAATGATATTTGGGGGCACCACTGGTGTCTTAGTGGCACCATGGCACTGCGCCCAACAACCTTACTTCTTATTATTCATGATAGCGGAAACAGGCCCTGTTTGGATGGTGTTCGCTCTGAGTTTGGACAGGTGAGAGTGAAAATAATATAATTTAATAATATATTATTTACAAAACTTATATATACAAACTTTTTTATATATTTTTTTTTAATATATTTTTAATATAACAAACTTTTTTAATAACTAGTTGATCAACTAGTTAATTTTTAGTTAAATTAATTTAATGAATAACTATAAATTGATGAATTGGGAAGTAATTCTAACAGGAATTTGGATGAATAACTTTATAGCAAAAACAGCGAACAAAGGAAATATAAATGAATTATATTATTGGTTTTATCTTCCTCTAGGTTTATGGCTGTTATGTTGCCCATGGTTTACCCAGTGATACAACAAAAGTTACACAAATTTATGGTGTTTTTTCTTCTAACTAATTTCATATCTATGCCATCTGTGGGTAAGTATCATTTCCAGCTGTGGGTAAGTATCATTACCAGCTGTGGGTAAGTATCAATGCCAGCTGTGGGTAAGTATCATTACCAGCTGTGGGTAAGTATCAATGCCAGCTGTGGGTAAGTATCACTGCCAGCTGTGGGTAAGTATCAATGCCAGCTGTGGGTAAGTATCAATGCCAGCTGTGGGTAATTATCACTGCCAGCTGTGGGTAAGTATCAATGCCAGCTGTGGGTAAGTATCACTGCCAGCTGTGGGTAAGTATCAATGCCAGCTGTGGGTAAGTATCAATGCCAGCTGTGGGTAAGTATCAATGCCAGCTGTGGGTAAGTATCAATGCCAGCTGTGGGTAATTATCACTGCCAGCTGTGGGTAAGTATCAATGCCAGCTGTGGGTAAGTATCACTGCCAGCTGTGGGTAAGTATCAATGCCAGCTGTGGGTAAGTATCAATGCCAGCTGTGGGTAATTATCACTGCCAGCTGTGGGTAAGTATCAATGCCAGCTGTGGGTAAGTATCAATGCCAGCTGTGGGTAAGTATCAATGCCAGCTGTGGGTAAGTATCAATGCCAGCTGTGGGTAAGTATCAATGCCAGCTGTGGGTAAGTATCAATGCAAGCTGTGAGTAAGTATCAATGCCAGCTGTGGGTAAGTATCAATGCCAGCTGTGGGTAAGTATCAATGCCAGCTGTGGGTAAGTATCAATGCCAGCTGTGGGTAAGTATCAATGCCAGCTGTGGGTAAGTATCAATGCCAGCTGTGGGTAAGTATCAATGCCAGCTGTGGGTAAGTATCAATGCCAGCTGTGGGTAAGTATCAATGCCAGCTGTGGGTAATTATCACTGCCAGCTGTGGGTAAGTATCAATGCCAGCTGTGGGTAAGTATCAATGCCAGCTGTGGGTAAGTATCAATGCAAGCTGTGAGTAAGTATCAATGCCAGCTGTGGGTAAGTATCAATGCCAGCTGTGGGTAAGTATCAATGCCAGCTGTGGGTAAGTATCAATGCCAGCTGTGGGTAAGTATCAATGCCAGCTGTGGGTAAGTATCAATGCCAGCTGTGGGTAAGTATCAATGCCAGCTGTGGGTAAGTATCAATGCCAGCTGTGGGTAAGTATCAATGCCAGCTGTGGGTAAGTATCAATGCCAGCTGTGGGTAAGTATCAATGCCAGCTGTGGGTAATTATCACTGCCAGCTGTGGGTAAGTATCAATGCCAGCTGTGGGTAAGTATCAATGCCAGCTGTGGGTAAGTATCAATGCAAGCTGTGAGTAAGTATCAATGCCAGCTGTGGGTAAGTATCAATGCCAGCTGTGGGTAAGTATCAATGCCAGCTGTGGGTAAGTATCAATGCCAGCTGTGGGTAAGTATCAATGCCAGCTGTGGGTAAGTATCAATGCCAGCTGTGGGTAAGTATCAATGCCAGCTGTGGGTAAGTATCAATGCCAGCTGTGGGTAAGTATCAATGCCAGCTGTGGGTAAGTATCAATGCCAGCTGTGGGTAAGTATCAATGCCAGCTGTGGGTAAGTATCATTACCAGCTGTGGGTAAGTATCAATGCCAGCTGTGGGTAAGTATCAATGCCAGCTGTGGGTAAGTATCAATGCCAGCTGTGGGTAAGTATCAATGCCAGCTGTGGGTAAGTATCATTACCAGCTGTGGGTAAGTATCAATGCCAGCTGTGGGTAATTATCACTGCCAGCTGTGGGTAAGTATCAATGCCAGCTGTGGGTAAGTATCAATGCCAGCTGTGGGTAATTATCACTGCCAGCTGTGGGTAAGTATCAATGCCAGCTGTGGGTAAGTATCAATGCCAGCTGTGGGTAAGTATCAATGCAAGCTGTGAGTAAGTATCAATGCCAGCTGTGGGTAAGTATCAATGCCAGCTGTGGGTAAGTATCAATGCCAGCTGTGGGTAAGTATCAATGCCAGCTGTGGGTAAGTATCAATGCCAGCTGTGGGTAAGTATCAATGCCAGCTGTGGGTAATTATCACTGCCAGCTGTGGGTAAGTATCAATGCCAGCTGTGGGTAAGTATCAATGCCAGCTGTGGGTAATTATCACTGCCAGCTGTGGGTAAGTATCAATGCCAGCTGTGGGTAAGTATCAATGCCAGCTGTGGGTAAGTATCACTACCAGCTGTGGGTAAGTATCAATGCCAGCTGTGGGTAAGTATCAATGCCAGCTGTGGGTAAGTATCAATGCCAGCTGTGGGTAAGTATCAATGCCAGCTGTGGGTAATTATCACTGCCAGCTGTGGGTAAGTATCAATGCCAGCTGTGGGTAAGTATCAATGCCAGCTGTGGGTAAGCATCAATGCCAGCTGTGGGTAAGTATCAATGCCAGCTGTGGGTAAGTATCAATGCCAGCTGTGGGTAAGTATCAATGCCAGCTGTGGGTAAGTATCAATGCCAGCTGTGGGTAAGTATCAATGCCAGCTGTGGGTAAGTATCAATGCCAGCTGTGGGTAAGTATCAATGCAAGCTGTGAGTAAGTATCAATGCCAGCTGTGGGTAAGTATCAATGCCAGCTGTGGGTAAGTATCAATGCCAGCTGTGGGTAAGTATCAATGCCAGCTGTGGGTAAGTCTCAATGCAAGCTGTGAGTAAGTATAAATGCCAGCTGTGGGTAAGTATCAATGCCAGCTGTGGGTAAGTATCAATGCCAGCTGTGGGTAAGTATCAATGCCAGCTGTGGGTAAGTATCAATGCCAGCTGTGGGTAAGTATCAATGCCAGCTGTGGCTAAGTATCAATGCCAGCTGTGGGTAAGTATCAATGCCAGCTGTGGGTAAGTATTTCATAAAATGTCAATGTATACAAATTGTACAAATGAAGTAAATAATATAAAAATTGTTATTATTATTATTATTTTTAAATTATTTGTAGTACAGTAGCTAAGCATACATAATAGATCGCTTTTGGAAAATAAACCTTATAGGATCAATCATGACAATAAATTGCGCGTTCACGGCCCATCTGTATCATCCTAAACCTATACTAGAATACAATAAACTGAAACAATATCAAGCCATTAGAATGATAATTGATTGTGATACAGTTGTTTAATTTAGAAACCTCAACATATATTTCACAGTTTAAATTAATAAAGGTAATTATAATTATTCCAGGTATGACTTTAGCCTACATGAGGCCACATGTACCAACTATTGCTGCTATTTGTTACGATGGTGTTACTGTCGGTGAACCGTTATGGACTTACATCTTTCTCATTCCTACTGCGGCATTTGGTGTCATGGCAATGGTTTTCTGTATTATAATTGGGTTGAAGATTCGAATGCAAGGGAAAAAGATGCGCAGTGTTGGTAAGTGATTCTTATTTACCAAAATCTGGACACTAAAACCCGGTCACTGACGAAATCACTTGAACATCGAATTGATGGTTGCTACACAAGACTACTAAGGGCAGCCCTAAACATCAGCTGGAGACAACACATGACAAACACCGAGCTTTATGGTACAATACCACCTGTATCAACCACCCTCCGTGAAAGCAGATTAAGATTCATGATAAAACAGAGTTGGGGGGAGGTTGGGGGGGGGGGGGGGGGGGGGGGATAATAATGCAGAAGATGTTTAGGGTGATCGAAAAGTTGTTAGTTAATGCCAATATTTCGGCCGCAACATGTAATAATAATTCAAATAATAATATTTACAAACAACAGGCCTTCATCAGGGCAGTTGTACGGAATGTGTCGGGCTACGTAAAAACTAAGCACTACTGGTCTACATTTACTACTAAAATACATTACTACTGATTTTTATGTGACAGCTGTCACCGGTGTTGTTACCGGTAGGTCATAACCGACCTAGAATAACTATTATCTACGCGTATCCCTGTTAGTAACCGACAAACGAGTTATATAAATATATTATAGTACCATGAGTCGCGTACGAGTTATATAAATATATTATAGTACCATGAGTCGCGTATAGTACCATTAGTCGCGATTATATATATAATGTTGTGTGAGGTGATATGTGTATTGTACAATGTACATACTGGCCTGTTATTAACAGCGCTTATTTTGACGCTTATTTGCTCAATCATCAGTAATCACTTTATGGTGTGCACTGCCTTGTAATGTATTGTTTATTCATACTTATAAGTTTGAAAATAAAAGAGACCTATCTATCTGAGGGTGGGGTAATGGCATTGCGTTAGTGCTCGGGTGGGGTAATGGCATTGCGTTAGTGCGAGGGTGGGGTAATGGCATTGCGTTAGTGCGAGGGTGGGGTAATGGCATTGCGTTAGTGCGAGGGTGGGGTAATGGCATTGCGTTAGTGCGTGGGTGGGGTAATGGCATTGCGTTAGTGCGAGGGTGGGGTAATGGCATTGCGTTAGTGCGTGGGTGGGGTAATGGCATTGCGTTAGTGCGAGGGTGGGGTAATGGCATTGCGTTAGTGCGTGGGTGGGGTAATGGCATTGCGTTAGTGCGAGGGTGGGGTAATGACATTGCGTTAGTGCGTGGGTGGGGTAATGGCATTGCGTTAGTGCGAGGGTGGGGTAATGGCATTGCGTTAGTGCGAGGGTGGGGTAATGGCATTGCGTTAGTGCGAGGGTGGGGTAATGGCATTGCGTTAGTGCGTGGGTGGGGTAATGGCATTGCGTTAGTGCGAGGGTGGGGTAATGGCATTGCGTTAGTGCGAGGGTGGGGTAATGGCATTGCGTTAGTGCGAGGGTGGGGTAATGGCATTGCGTTAGTGCGTGGGTGGGGTAATGGCATTGCGTTAGTGCGAGGGTGGGGTAATGGCATTGCGTTAGTGCGTGGGTGGGGTAATGGCATTGCGTTAGTGCGCGGGTCGGGTATGGGTGTTTGGGTTAACACGCTAGTGCAAGGTGTGGGTGCTGTGGTTAGTATGTTAGTGTGTGGGCGTGTTATGAGGTTGAAATTATTGCAGCAATCAGATCAGTATACGATGGTTCGACAACATTTGTGTCTACTGTTGACGGTGACACAGAACCATTTGAAGTGTTATGGGGCGTCCTCCAAGGAGACACACTTGCACCATTCTTGTTCATTATTGTGGTTGACTATATTCTACGCATGTCCTTAGATCATCATAATGATGATGGGGTGATGATAACTCCACCTACAGGCTCCAGAAGTCGAGGAAATCCTGCCAAGTACCTAACTGATCTAGACTTTGCTGATGACTTAGGAGTACTCTCAGAATCACTAGAGGGAGCCCAACGGCTCCTCAACTCATTATAACATGCTGCTTCTAGTGTTGGTCTTTTTATTAACTCCAGAAAGACCAAAATTTTGACAGTTAACTTTGAAAGTCCTCAGCAAGTCTCTGATCGGATGAGCATAAGCTCAAAGGATGGTATGCTTGAGCATGTGGACGACTTCTGTTACCTGGGATCATGGATCCGGAAGTCAGGTGAGGACCTTCGAATACGTAAGGGAAAGGCATCGCCAGCCTTGAATAGGCTTTCCAGGATTTGGAAGTCACCGAGAATTAATCGGAAACTTAAGATCCGATTATTTAGAGCAGCAGTAGTTCCAGTACTCCTCTACGGGAGTCCATGCTGGGCTCTAACTGCTGTGGACACCAAATCTCTGGATGGCACATTCACAAGAATGCTACGCCGGGTTCATTGTGTCAAGTACAATGCACACATCTCCAACCAGACACTATATAACATTGGAGGTGTCTCATTGGTTCCCCCAAGCTTGACACTAGAACAAAATCGCCTCCGCTTTGCAGGACATTGCTTTCGCCGTGAGGACCAGCCAGTGCATAATCTTGTACTTTGGCAGCCTCATGGAGTGAATAAGCATGGTGGACAGTGGGCACTGCTGGCGAAGTAAAGACGAGGTCATACCAGATCTACTTCTCTGGCAACCAACTCATGGAAAGCGTAGTCGTGGACGACCGGCCATAATATATATAGATCAACTTGAAAGGGATACTGAACTTGGGAGAAACGAAATTGCGACAACTATGGAGAATCGGGAAGCCTGGAAGGATCTCATTTCCACTATCCGAGTTTGCTCGACCTAGTAGTAGTTGGAGAATCGGGAAGCCTGGAAGGATCTCATTTCCACTATCCGAGTTTGCTCGACCTAGTAGTAGTTGGAGAATCGGGAAGCCTGGAAGGATCTCATTTCCACTATCCGAGTTTGCTCGACCTAGTAGTAGTTGGAGAATCGGGAAGCCTGGAAGGATCTCATTTCCACTATCCGAGTTTGCTCGACCTACTGTAGTAGTAGTTGGAGAATCGGGAAGCCTGGAAGGATCTCATTTCCACTGTCCAGGTTCGCTTGACCTAGTAGTAGTAGTAGAGTCGGGAAGCCTGGAAGGATCTCATTTCCACTGTCCGAGTTCGCTCGACCTAGTAGTAGTTGGAGAATCGGGAAGCCTGGAAGGATCTCATTTCCACTGTCCGAGTTCGCGCGACCTAGTAGTAGTTGGAGAATCGGGAAGCCTGGAAGGATCTTATTTCTACTGTCCAGGTTCGCTTGACCTAGTAGTAGTAGTAGAGTCGGGAAGCCTGGAAGGATCTCATTTCCACTGCCCGAGTTCGCTCGACCTAGTAGTAGTTGTAGAATCGGGAAGCCTGGAAGGATCTCATTTCCACTGCCCGAGTTCGCTCGACCTAGTAGTAGTTGTAGAATCAGGAAGCCTGGAAGGATCTCATTTCCACTGCCCGAGTTCGCTCGACCTAGTAGTAGTTGGAGAATCGGGAAGCCTGGAAGGATCTCATTTCCACTATCCGAGTTTGCTCGACCTACTGTAGTAGTAGTTGGAGAATTGGGAAGCCTGGAAGGATCTCATTTCCACTGTCCAGGTTCGCTTGACCTAGTAGTAGTAGTAGAGTCGGGAAGCCTGGAAGGATCTCATTTCCACTGCCCGAGTTCGCTCGACCTAGTAGTAGTTGTAGAATCGGGAAGCCTGGAAGGATCTCATTTCCACTGCCCGAGTTCGCTCGACCTAGTAGTAGTTGTAGAATCGGGAAGCCTGGAAGGATCTCATTTCCACTGCCCGAGTTCGCTCGACCTAGTAGTAGTTGTAGAATCGGGAAGCCTGGAAGGATCTCATTTCCACTGCCCGAGTTCGCTCGACCTAGTAGTAGTTGGAGAATCGGGAAGCCTGGAAGGATCTCATTTCCACTGTCCGAGTTCGCTCGACCTAGTAGTAGTTGGAGAATCGGGAAGCCTGGAAGGATCTCAATTCCACTGCCCGAGTTCGCTCGACCTAGTAGTAGTTGGAGAATCGGGAAACCTGGAAGGATCCCATTTCCACTGTCCGAGTTCGCTCGACTACTAGTAGTAGTAGAATCGGGAAGCCTGGAAGGATCTCATTTCCACTGCCCGAGTTCGCTCGACCTAGTAGTAGTTGGAGAATCGGGAAACCTGGAAGGATCCCATTTCCACTGTCCGAGTTCGCTCGACTAGTAGTAGTAGTAGAATCGGGAAGCCTGGAAGGATCTCATTTCCACTATCCGAGTTCGCTCGACCTAGTAGTAGTTGGAGAATCGGGAAGCCTGGAAGGATCTCATTTCCACTATCCGAGTTTGCTCGACCTACTGTAGTAGTAGTTGGAGAATTGGGAAGCCTGGAAGGATCTCATTTCCACTGCCCAGGTTCGCTTGACCTAGTAGTAGTTGTAGAATCGGGAAGCCTGGAAGGATCTCATTTCCACTGCCCGAGTTCGCTCGACCTAGTAGTAGTTGTAGAATCGGGAAGCCTGGAAGGATCTCATTTCCACTGCCCGAGTTCGCTCGACCTAGTAGTAGTTGGAGAATCGGGAAGCCTGGAAGGATCTCATTTCCACTATCCGAGTTTGCTCGACCTACTGTAGTAGTAGTTGGAGAATTGGGAAGCCTGGAAGGATCTCATTTCCACTGTCCAGGTTCGCTTGACCTAGTAGTAGTTGTAGAATCGGGAAGCCTGGAAGGATCTCATTTCCACTGCCCGAGTTCGCTCGACCTAGTAGTAGTTAGAGAATCGGGAAGCCTGGAAGGATCTCATTTCCACTATCTGAGTTCGCTCGACCTGGTAGTAATAGTATTATTCAACCAACTCATGGAAAGCGTAGTCGTGGACGACCGGCCATAATATATATAGATCAACTTGAAAGGGATACTGAACTTGGGAGAAACGAAATTGCGACAACTATGGAGAATCGGGAAGCCTGGAAGGATCTCATTTCCACTGTCCGAGTTCGCTCGACCTAGTACCGGTAGTTGTAGTCTAGCGAAAGATGTAATATTCCGGCGGTTTTAATATACCATGTAGGCCAAAAGCATCGGCGGTGCCTCTGCAAAGCAACACCTCTACAGCCACGATCAGCCTAATGTTATCTGTTAGTTTAATTTTATAAATCTAATTTTAAAATAATAATTTATTCTCATACACCTAAACAGAAGTTTCATCATACCAAATTAAGTTAAATAAACAAAGATTTATTGGTTAACTTAATTCCAACAGGGGAGGCAGCCGAATCGAGGTACCGAGCTCAACTTCGGGTCACCAAACTCATGGCAATCCTTGTCGTGTTCAATCTGATTCTGGTTATCATCCCGTTTATCGCTAAGGTCATCATATTTAACTTCAACGTCGGTTTGTCTATCGAGAACACATATTATTTGCTCAGCCCATATATCTACGTGATATTTTGTTGCAATTCTGGAATAAATTTCTTTCTTTATTGGATTTATGTACCAGAGATGAGAAGAGCCATGAAGCAAACATTGTGTTGCTCAAAATGATAAATATATATCACAATTATCTATTTATCTTTTAAATATATAAATAAATAAATAAAACAAAATAAATAGCGGCCTCTTCGACATACTTGAACAACATTCTATTCGTTGAATCCTATTTAAATATAGTTTAATAATAAATATTATATAAGTTATAAATATAGTTTAATAATAAATATTATATAAGTTATAAATATAGTTTAATAATAAATATTATATAAGTTACAAATATAGTTTAATAATAAATATTATATAAGTTATAAATATAGTTTAATAATAAATATTATATAAGTTATAAATATAGTTTAATAATAAATATTATATAAGTTATAAATATAGTTTAATAATAAATATTATATAAGTTATAAATATAGTTTAATAATAAATATTATATAAGTTATAAATATAGTTTAATAATAAATATTATATAAGTTATAAATATAGTTTAATAATAAATATTATATAAGTTATAAATATAGTTTAATAATAAATATTATATAAGTTATAAATATAGTTTAATAATAAATATTATATAAGTTATAAATATAGTTTAATAATAAATATTATATAAGTTATAAATATAGTTTAATAATAAATATTATATAAGTTACAAATATAGTTTAATAATAAATATTATATAAGTTATAAATATAGTTTAATAATAAATATTATATAAGTTATAAATATAGTTTAATAATAAATATTATATAAGTTATAAATATAGTTTAATAATAAATATTATATAAGTTACAAATATAGTTTAATAATAAATATTATATAAGTTATAAATATAGTTTAATACTAAATATTATATAAGTTATAAATATAGTTTAATAATAACACAAAATAAATTTTAAATAAATAAATATATATTAATTAATTTTATCTTCTATGCTTGTAATCACGCGTGTAATTTCACATAACACTGATGGAGGTCGTTGAACCGTAATGGATAGGTAATAATTAATTAAATTTAATAAACGCACGTGAAATAGCCGTATGATATTAGTGATGATCTTACTTAATGTAAGAGTAACAACAACAAATAATTCTATGTTTAGTTTAATTAGGAATTCCATAATATGGAATATTAAACATTTTATGTTGGTGCAATTATTAATAATAGCATAAAGAAACAATGTTAAAACAAATGATTAATTAATTCATGTTTTGCATATAAATTATGTTATAATGATAATAATACCGCTTAGGATTCCTAGAATCTCTCTCACGCTTTACAGATTGAATTAATTCCAGGGTGTTTAAAATTTTTTTGTATTTCATTTATTTCTTTGAGTCAGACTTGGAGGGAAAACCGAGATTTCGTGAAATTTCCTAAAACTTAATGGGATATCCAACAGAGCTAACGCCATTTACATAGCTACGGTAGATTTGGTACTGTGGACCCTCTCTTTCATACATCTCCAGTATTTTTCGTGCTAAAATTTTCAAAAATTTTTATGACTCCCTAAAGTTAATTAAATATGCTTTCATGTCCGTATTTGTTTTTGGTGATGGGAATTGTTTATGTAATTCGTTCGTGGATTCTGGAATAGTAGCATTAGAATCTGTTGTTGGTTGGCTATTATCTTGGAAAGTACATAAAGTAAATGGTAATTATCACAATGTATTCATGTTATCATTATCACAATCAGACAGACAATCATGACTTCTGTTACCTGGGATCATGGATCCGGAAGTCAGGTGAGGACCTTCGAATACGTAAGGGAAAGGCATGGGCAGCCTTGAATAGGCTTTGGATTTTGAAGTCACCGAGAATTAATCGGAAACTTAAGGTCCGATTATTTAGAGCAGCAGTAGTTCCAGTACTCCTCTATGGGATTCCATGCTGGGCTCTAACTGCTGAGGACACCAAATTTCTGGATGGCACATTCACAAGAATGCTACGCCGGGTTCATTGTATCAAGTACAATGCACACATCTCCAACCAGACACTATATAACATTGGAGGTGTCTCATTGGTTCCCCCAAGCTTGACACTAGAACAAATTCGCCTCCGCTTTGCAGGACATTGCTTTCGCCGTGAGGACCAGCCAGTGCATAATCTTGTACTTTGGCAGCCTCATGGAGTGAATAAGCATGGTGGACAGCCCATGACTTTCTTGAGACGCATCTTAAAGTACACTGGCCTTGAAGATGCGGATGATCTAGACAATATCATGGGTGATATGGAGTTGTGGCGGTGCAATTTTGTCGATAAGCCGGCACAGCATTCTTAAAAATGCAGCTGCAATGCAGCATGCCGATCCTAGTAGTATAAAAAGTTACATGAAACAGTAAATCACAAAGAAGCAACAAACACGAGAGTTGTTAGTTATATTCCACATCATGGAGTAGTTAAGGAGTCCAAGGAATCAACTAAATTAAGGGTAGTTTTTAACGCATCAGCAAGATCAGCAACAAATGATCTCTCAGTAAATGATTGCTTAGATCCAGGGCCGAATGTTATGCTGAACATTTACGATCAATTGATGCAATATAGGTTGTATCCTATAGCTATAACAGCCGACATCGAACAGACTTTCCTTCGTTGTAAAATCAATGAAAATGACAGAGATGCCTTGAGCTTCCTTTGGGTCAGCGATATAAACTCAGTGCAAACCCGAATCCAAGCGTATAGGTACACAAGAGCATTATTTGGATTAACCTCATCCCAAAATATTCCTCATGATGTTATACACCACCATTTAGATATTTTTCAATGAACGCATCAGAAAATGAATTTCGAGCAATAAATATATTGATAAATTTATTCGTAGATGACTGAACCACTGGTTGCAGCAGCATCAAGGAGGACCATCAACTGTTTACTGATAGCCACTGGTTGCAGCAGCATCACGGAGGGCCATCAACTGTTTACTGATAGCCTCTGGTTGCAGCAGCATCAAGGAGGGCCATTAACTGTTTACTGATAGCCACTGGTTGCAGCAGCATCAAGGAGGGCCATCAACTGTTTACTGATAGCCACTGGTTGCAGCAGCATCAAGGAGGGCCATTAACTGTTTACTGATAGCCACTGGTTGCAGCAGCATCAAGGAGGACCATCAACTGTTTACTGATAGCCACTGGTTGCAGCAGCATCAAGGAGGACCATCAACTGTTTACTGAAAGCCACTGGTTGCAGCAGCATCAAGGAGGGCCATTAACTGTTTACTGATAGCCACTGGTTGCAGCTGCATCAAGGAGGACCATCAACTGTTTACTGATAGCCACTGGTTGCAGCAGCATCAAGGAGGGCCATTAACTGTTTACTGATAGCCACTGGTTGCAGCAGCATCAAGGAGGACCATCAACTGTTTACTGATAGCCACTGGTTGCAGCAGCATCAAGGAGGGCCATTAACTGTTTACTGATAGCCACTGGTTGCAGCAGCATCAAGGAGGACCATTAACTGTTTACTGATAGCCACTGGTTGCAGCAGCATCAAGGAGGACCATCAACTGTTTACTGATAGCCACTGGTTGCAGCAGCATCAAGGAGGACCATTAACTGTTTACTGATAGCCACTGGTTGCAGCAGCATCAAGGAGGACCATTAACTGTTTACTGATAGCCACTGGTTGCAGCAGCATCAAGGAGGACCATTAACTGTTTACTGATAGCCACTGGTTGCAGCAGCATCAAGGAGGGCCATCAACTGTTTACTGATAGCCACTGGTTGCAGCAGCATCAAGGAGGACCATTAACTGTTTACTGATAGCCACTGGTTGCAGCAGCATCAAGGAGGACCATTAACTGTTTACTGATAGCCACTGGTTGCAGCAGCATCAAGGAGGACCATTAACTGTTTACGGATAGCCACTGGTTGCAGCAGCATCAAGGAGGACCATTAACTGTTTACTGATAGCCACTGGTTGCAGCAGCATCAAGGAGGACCATTAACTGTTTACTGATAGCCACTGGTTGCAGCAGCATCAAGGAGGGCCATCAACTGTTTACCGATAGCCACTGGGTGCAGCAGCATCAAGGAGGGCCATTAACTGTTTACTGATAGCCACTGGTTGCAGCAGCATCAAGGAGGACCATCAACTGTTTACTGATAGCCACTGGTTGCAGCAGCATCAAGGAGGACCATCAACTGTTTACTGATAGCCACTGGTTGCAGCTGCATCAAGGAGGACCATCAACTGTTTACTGATAGCCACTGGTTGCAGCAGCATCAAGGAGGGCCATCAACTGTTTACCGATAGCCACTGGTTGCAGCAGCATCAAGGAGGGCCATTAACTGTTTACTGATAGCCACTGGTTGCAGCAGCATCAAGGAGGACCATCAACTGTTTACTGATAGCCACTGGTTGCAGCAGCATCAAGGAGGACCATTAACTGTTTACTGATAGCCACTGGTTGCAGCAGCATCAAGGAGGACCATCAACTGTTTACTGATAGCCACTGGTTGCAGCAGCATCAAGGAGGACCATCAACTGTTTACTGATAGCCACTGGTTGCAGCAGCATCAAGGTGGACCATCAACTGTTTACTGATAGCCACTGGTTGCAGCAGCATCAAGGAGGGCCATTAACTGTTTACTGATAGCCACTGGTTGCAGCAGCATCAAGGAGGACCATTAACTGTTTACTGATAGCCACTGGTTGCAGCAGCATCAAGGAGGACCATCAACTGTTTACTGATAGCCTCTGGTTGCAGCAGCATCAAGGAGGACCATCAACTGTTTACTGATAGCCTCTGGTTGCAGCAGCATCAAGGAGGACCATTAACTGTTTACTGATAGCCACTGGTCAGGATTTTATCTCTGGAAATGGATTGTTTTCGGCTGGAACCCAGTTCAAGAAGCGAACTGGAAAGCTATGGACTCATAGTGGACCCAGTGGTCACAAGTCCCAGATAGACCATATTCTGTTTCGTAGGAAATACAGGAGCTCTATACAAGACTGTAATGCATTTACACTTCGACCCTTCTCCAGTGATCACCGCCTTATTGTGGCCAAGGTAAGACTTAGTCTGCGTGCTAGCAGAACAACGAAATCTGCCTTGCCGCGGCATGACTGGTCCTCTCTGTTGCAACAGCCAAGTGTGAGATCCAGCTTCACACTACAGCTGAGCAACAGGTATGAGGCTCTTGCCTCTGAGGCGGCAGATCATTGTGAGGGCTATACTGCCTTTACAGAAGCAGTTAAGTTAGCAGCTGCAGAAACAGTTCCTGTATACCCTCGAAACAGGAAAAGGGTCCCCTGGACTGACAACAAAATTCAGAAGTGCCGAAATGACCTTCATAAGGCGCAGAAAGAGTCCCGACTCAAACAGACTACAGCGGCCAAGAATGCAGTAAAAGCTGCATCTAGGTCCCTGAACAGGCAGTACTCTGTTAATCTACAGGAGCTAATAAACCAACAGGTTGATGCCATCAATGATGCTGACGACAGCAGGCAATCATCCCAGGCATGGAAATCGATCAATCTGCTTACTGGGCGGAAAAGCCAACCAACCACCAAGGTTAAGGCTGAATCACCAGCCGATCGCCTCAATGGTTGGAAAGCCCACTTTGAAAAGCTCCTCAATAATGACAGGGTATTGCCTGATAACTTTATAGAAGTAAAAGTGTCTGAGTCTGTACTCCCAGATATTCCCATTGGCGATATCTCCTTTGCAGAAGTGAAGGCTGCTGCAAAGAGCATTAAGACCAATCGTGCCAGTGGAGTAGATGGTGTTCCCCCTGAGGTCTTTAAAATACCTGAGTGTTTAAAGCTCATCTATCCCATCATAGTAGACATGTACCGTACAACAAGAGTCCCACAAGAAATGAAAACAAATAAGTTGGTGCCAGTCCCCAAGAAGGGCAACCTAACACTTTTATTTTATTATATTTTATTATTGCACTCTATGGTTCTTTTCGGGGAATCTCATTGATCTCGATTGCTGCAAAACTATACAATAGAATTCTATTAAATCGCATCAGGGATCCCATTGAGAGACTGCTACGTGGAAATCAGAATGGGTTCCGTAAAGGTCGTGGGACCATGGAGCCCATTTTGGCACTTAGAAGGATAATTGAAGAGATATCAAAAAAGAAAGACAGGCATCTGGCTGTTATCTTTGTTGACTTCTTCAAGGCCTTTGATTCAGTCTCTCGCTCACGTATGTTCAGCATACTTTCATTATATGGGATTCCTGATGAAATTATTGCAGCAATCAGATCAGTATACGATGGTTCGACAACATTTGTGTCTACTGTTGACGGTGACACAGAACCATTTGAAGTGTTATGGGGCGTACTCCAAGGAGACACGCTTGCACCATTCTTGTTCATTATTGTGGTTGACTATGTTCTACGCATGTCCTTAGATCGTCATAATGATGATGGGGTGATGATAACTCCACCTACTGGCTCCAGAAGTCGAGGAAATCCTGCCAAGTACCTAACTGATCTAGACTTTGCTGATGACTTAGGAGTACTCTCAGAATCATTAGAGGGAGCCCAGCGGCTCCTCAGCTCATTAGAACATGCTGCTTCTAGTGTTGGTCTTTTTATCAACTCCAGAAAGACCAAAATTCTGACAGTTAACTTTGAAAGTCCTCAGCAAGTCTCTGATCGGATGAGCATAAGCTCAAAGGATGGTATGCTTGAGCATGTGGACGACTTCTGTTACCTGGGATCATGGATCCGGAAGTCAGGTGAGGACCTTCGAATACGTAAGGGAAAGGCATGGGCAGCCTTGAATAGGCTTTCCAGGATTTGGAAGTCACCTAGAATTAATCGGAAACTTAAGGTCCGATTATTTAGAGCTTCAGTAGTTCCAGTACTCCTCTACGGGAGTCCATGCTGGGCTCTAACTGCTGAGGACACCAAATCTCTGGATGGCACATTCACAAGAATGCTACGCCGGGTACATTGTGTCAAGTACAATGCACACATCTCCAACCAGACACTATATAACATTGGAGGTGTCTCATTGGTTCCCCCAAGCTTGACACTAGAACAAAATCGCCTCCGCTTTGCAGGACATTGCTTTCGCCGTGAGGACCAGCCAGTGCATAATCTTGTACTTTGGCAGCCTCATGGAGTGAATAAGCATGGTGGACAGCCCATGACTTTCTTGAGACGCATCTTAAAGGACACTGGCCTTAAACATGCGGATGATCTAGCAAATGTCATGGGTGATAGGGAGTTGTGGCGGTGCAATTTTGTTGACAAGCCGGCACAGCATTCTTAAAAATGCAGCTGCAATGCAGCATGCCGATCCTAGTAGTAGTAGTAGTAGTAGTAGTAGTAGTAGTAGTAGTAGTAGTAGTAGTAGATAGCCACTGGTTGCAGCAGCATCAAGGAGGACCATTAACTGTTTACTGATAGCCACTGGTTGCAGCAGCATCAAGGAGGGCCATCAACTGTTTACTGATAGCCTCTGGTTGCAGCAGCATCAAGGAGGACCATCAACTGTTTACTGATGCTCGTAACATATTAAGCAAAGGCGGTTTCAACATACGCAGATGGAGAACAAATAATCCTGATTTGCAACATCGATTTGATACTTAGATATTTGATACTTAGAGGTATTTTGCTCGTGGTATCTCTAGTGTTGATCTGAGTGACAGACTCCTACATGGTAGACCATACGGTGGTCTAGCGATTTTGTATAGAAAAGAAATTGCAAATTGTATTACGTGCATTTCCTACAATGAAGAACGGTTATATGGGATAAAAATATCTCTGCCAAATGATCAAGAAGTATTATTTATAAATGTTTATTTCCCATATAAATGTGCTGAAAACGATGATGAATTTTTAAACTGCCTCGGCAAGTTGGGAGCTATTTTTGACAGCGCGGAAACAAATTTTTGCATTGCTATTGGCGATTTTAATGCTGATGTAAATACAGATTACTTTAATTATATTAATTCTTGGTGTATAGACTCTAATTGTACTGTAAGGGATGTAGACCTACTTGGTAATACAACTTTTACATTTGTTAGTGCCTCCCATGGTTCTACCTCATGGTTAGACCATGTAGTTTGCACAGAGGCAGCAGCAACACTTATTTCTCATATAGAAGTTGACTATAACTTGGCTATTTCCGACCATATGCCGCTCCTCACCCATTTCAGTATACCTGGTATCACGGGTGTTCGAGCACAGCACGGCGAGAAAAATAATCAGAACCACTATCAGAACCCGGTCAGTTGTGATTGGTCTAAAGCGAATGCAGCTGATCGCGTAGCTTATAGTCAACGTCTAGCCAAACGTCTAGATGATTTATGTGTGCCTGTAGACTCTGTTAATTGTAGAAATGTAAATTGCTCCTCATTGGAGCATGCAGATGCAATTAATACATATTATTCTGAAATTGTAAAAGCGATCCAGGGTGCTTCCAGTGAGTGCCTGCCAAAACGTAAGACGGATAAAACGGCAGAAAAGGTTACCTACATACCTGGCTGGAATGATATATTGAAACATAGATATGAATTTTCACGTTTATGCTTTAGGATCTGGCGCGCTCACGGGTGCCCTAGAACTGGAGTGATTTTCTCAGAATATATGTCATCGAAACTGCATTTTAAACGTGCAATGAGAGAGTGTAAACGCAATGATAAAAAGTTGCGGGCGGACAAGTTAGCTGACTCTCTTTATAGCGATAAGAGCAATGAGTTTTGGAAAAATGTCACCAAAGAATGTTGCAATTCGGTGCCTCTATCTAGTAAAGTAGGTGAGGCAGTTGGTGAACCAGATATCGCTAACTATTTTAAGGATAAGTTCAGTGCTTTATTTAATTCAGTGCATAATGATAAAGATAAAGTTCTTGTTGATCGTGCTTTAGGTAACATGTCTTTCGATCTAGAAATGATAGTTAATACGGATGAGGTTAATGAAGCTATAAAAAAACTTGCTTCTGGTAAGGCGGCAGGCCCAGACGGCCTTTCCGCCGAACATTATAAATACGCTTCAGGTAATTTGACCGTACATTTAGCAAATATTTATACGTTTATTAATATTCATGGTTCAATGCCTCCAGAGTGTATAGTTTCTGATTTGATACCGTTAGTTAAAGATAGAAATGGCGACATCACGGACGGCGATAATTATCGTGGAATTATTCTTTCCACTATATCTAGCAAATTGCTGGAGCATGTATATTTAGAAAAAATATCAGATTACCTATACACAACGGACTCACAATTCGGTTTTAAAAAGGAGTTGGGCACGGAGCTAGCCATATACACCCTAAAGGAAATTATACAATTTTACCTAGATAATGACAGCCCTATATGTGTGCTTTTTAGACTCATCCAAGGCTTTTGACCTCGTAAATCATTATAAACTTTTTAGTAAATTGATTGAACGGAAAGTGCCGTTGTATTTAGTTCGTGTTATGGTTTATTGGTATCGTTTTCAGTGTATAAGCGTGAGATGGGGGGGTTTCCATTCCATCCCATTTTTTGTTACTAATGGTACTAAACAGGGTGGAATTCTTTCCCCTTTATTCTATAATGTTTATTTATATGATTTAAGCTTAGAATTTGATGCTAACAATGTAGGTTGTCAAATTGGTAATCATAGGGCGAACCATTGCATGTATGCGGACGATCTCACTGTGTTATCAAACTCCGCATATGGCATGAATAAGCTATTACGTATATTTGAGGACTATACAAAATTACATTCAATCAAGATTAACGTGAAAAAGTCCAAATTAATGTGTTTTGTGCCGAAATCGAATACAAGTATTGTAACAACAAAATTTAATATAAATGGTGTTATGTTAGAACAAGTAGATCAATTTAAGTATCTAGGCCATATTATTCATGCTTCCACAGATGACGGGCATGACATTATCAATCAGTTACATGCACTTTATAGACGTGGCAATATGTTAATTAGGAAATTTGGTGTCTGCTCGATTAATGTAAAACGGAAACTATTTTTAGCTTTCTGTTCACAATTCTATTGTAACTCATTATGGGCTCGCCGCAATTTTGACGCAAGATTATACAACAAATTTAGAGTGGGTTATAACAATATAGCTAGGAAATTATTTGGGTATAAATATGACTGCAGTGTATCGCTAATGTTTGGCGAGCTTAACTTGTGCAAATTCATTCACGTACGGTATAACGCAATTCGATCACTATGGTCACGCATCGAAAGTTCTACAAATATTTTAGTGCAAACAATATCGGAAGTGACAGCCCCTTCAAGCAGAATACGTGAAATGATAAATATGGATTTTTAGAACTTTGAAATAGACTCTATTCATTATACGTATATTTTACTATTAAATTGTGCTGTGATCTAATAATTATATTATTGTAATTTGTAATTTATGTTAATTATGGGCCTCCAGGCCTGGATTAAAAAGAAATATAACTTAACCCACGCACGCCCGTTATTCCACAAGTAGGTGACATATGTATTTTAGAAGATCGTAAAATTCCGAGATGCTTGTGGAAATTGTGTAGAGTAAATGAATTGATAGTTAGCAAAGACGGACAAATACGGGCTGCTCACATATACATAGAAAGAAAGCCGCTCGTACTCTCAAACGCTCAATAAAGCAACTCATACCATTGGAAATAAATCAGCACGATCATAACATTATCAAGGAGGGAGACATTACTAGAGTAAAGTCAGTCCAAAATAGAGACATCAAACCGAAACGCGAATGTGAAGTGCTGGAACATTCAGTTATACCTCGTAATGCCAAGAAGTAAGGGTCAGATACACCTTTAAAAAAACCTACCAAGGAAGCTTGAGTTTGAAGTTATTTTAACTGTATCGTAGTATATAATTGTAGTATCATGGTGAATATTTTATGTATTATATTTGCGTAGTCAGTGACAGAGATTCAAAGCTTCTACTAAATAAAGTGGAGAGGGCTGCTAAGGAGGTTGGATTGCATATAAATGCTACAAAGACCGAATTCATGATTTTTAATGTTGATGCGGAAACTTAACAACCATTGATAATAATCAACTAAGGAAGGTTGACGACTTCCAGTACATAGGATCATGGATAGAGAGTAGCAAAAAGGACATAGAAGTTAGGAAAGCAAAGGCTTGGGTAGCTCTATCAAAAATGGATATCCGCCTGGAAATCAGATCTCTCCAGGCACCTGAAGACTAAGTTCTTTCGAGCCACAGTGGAAAGTGTATTTTTATACGGGGGTGAGACCTGGACAGTGGACACTGACTAAATCACTTGAACAACGAATTTATGGTTGCTACACAAGACTACTAAAGGCAGCCCTAAACATCAGCTGGAGACAACACATGACAAACGCCGAGCTGTATGGTACAATACCACCTGTATCAACCACCCTCCGTGAACGCAGATTAAGATTCAGTGGGCACTGCTGGCGAAATAAAGACGAGGTCATACCAGATCTACTTTTCTGGCAACCAACTCATGGAAAGCGTAGTCGTGGACGACCGGCCATAACATATATAGATCAACTTTAAAGGGATAATGAACTTGGGAGAAACGAAATTGCGACAACTATGGAGAATCGGGAAGCCTGGAAGGATCTCATTTCCACTGTCCAAGTTCGCTCAACCTAGTAGTAGTAGTACATATATTTATTTCACCTTGGCTATATACCACTGAACAATCACTCCTAATCAAAATACAAATATAAATCCGAAATATAAAATAGTCTGGGGTATGTGTATGTATGCGCATTTCTTATGAAAAAATTTATTTTGTGTTTTAGGTATAGAAATCAGAACTAACAATATTTTAAAGATAATTGACATTTGTATTGAAATATCGGTTAGTAGTGGCTTATAAATAATACTTGGGTTCAGGGGCTGCTAGCTGTGTGAACAGATGTTGGGAAGACAGTCTGTAAGGAAGTCTACTGGAAGGGAAACCAATTTGAGTAATTCTTACTGGTGCGCATCAGGTATAAAGAAGCAAGCTTGTTTAGGGGGTGGCTGTGAGAAATGTTGTTCCTCTATAAGAGGCATACCCTATTATACCAGCCTAAACTGTATATTCAAAACTAAACCAATAATATTATACTGTAGTACTGTAGTAGGCCTGCCTATATTACTAGCTAAATTATTTTAATAATTTTCCTAAACACTGCTTTACTATATTTTTCTGCTTAATGTACCGCAGTACCGGTAATTTGATGTTGTTATTTCCACCTGGAACCTCAACTTTTATTTCAAGGAAAATAAATAAAATAAATCACATAATTATCTGGTACCTTTTCTTATGCTGGGAAATACAGTAAATACAGTAATACAGTAATCTTAAACCATAAAACGTCACCTTAGAGCGGGATAGAAAGCCAATATAGAGAATTATATCAATTTCAATTTGTGATGAAGTTATAATTCCAAGTCTATATAATTAATTAATAATAATGAATAATACAAAGGTTGTTGTTCAACTACCGTCACTTATCAATATGAAGACCAATATTGATTAATGATACATTGACCAACAATGGTATAAAGTCATCCTCGAGAACAGTTAACATATATTTAATTTAGATAATTTTAATAATCAAACAAATAATACACAACGACAAGATAACACTACCGTTATTATGAATTTCCTGTGATACAACACTGCCTGCCGCCACTGCCTCTTCTTATGAGGAATCCAATGCTGCCATTAAAAGTTTTTAAGGTTAACCTGAAGAATCACCTTTTTAACAACTATTTTAACTCATAAATCGTTTTTATTTGATTTTAACATGGATTTACTTCAGATCAATATTCATGCGCATAGATAGATAGATATGTTTATTGGCAATTTAGATACACGATACAAATATATCAAATATAATACCGCACAAAACCTTTACGATAATTAGTTATTGACACAGTGCCTGCTTGACCTTACGAAGGCATTTGATATGGTCGAGTGGCAATCATTATTTTTAGAATTATTAGATAAGGGGTTTTCGCCACTTTTTCTGCGTGCACTAATTTCGATGTACAAAGGTCAGTGCGGTTTCGTTAGATGGGGTTCTGCCTGCTCCACTACTTTTAGTATTTCAAATGGCGTTAAACAAGGCTCGGTGGCTTCCCCGATTTTGTTTTGTGTTTTGATAAATAAATTAATTGTACGGCTAAGAGAAAGTAAGATTGGTTGTCATTTAGGTTCTAGATACCTTGGTGTTTTCGTATATGCAGATGATATTTTTCTTTTGTGTCCATCTATTATTGGTTTACAAAAGATGATTTCGACATGTGATAATTTTGCTAAAGAATTTAATATGTGCTTTAGTACAAATGTAGATGCTAGTAAAAGCAAGTCGAAGTGTATCCCCTTTGGTTTTAATTGGAACCCACCCGGTGCTAAGGTTTATATTCGTTCTGTTTATTTGCCATGGGTTAAAGAGGCCACGCATTTGGGTAACATATTTGATTCAGGTTGTAAGTTCAGTAGCAATATTTTACGTAAAAGGGGAATATTTATTGGTAGGTTGAATTGTTTAAGGCAAGAATTCATGTTTGCACATCCATATAGTTTATCAAAAATTCAGCGAATTTATACAACGAGTTTTTATGGGAGTAACCTTTGGGACCTTTGGGGGGATTCTTGCCGTAAAATGGTAACTAGCTGGAATATTAATATGCGATTAGTTTGGGGACTTCCATATAATTCTCATAGATTTTTGGTAGAGGGTTTGATCGATTTTCCGTATCCGTTATCTATGTTGTGCAGTCGTTTTGTAACTTTTGCAAAGTCGTTATTAACTTCTGATAAACCATCTATTCGTTTTCTTGGTAATGTTACTCTATTTGATTGTAGGTCCGTCAGTGGCTCTAATTTGAGACACATCGCTGATAAGTGTAAAGTTCGTTTTAATGATTTATCGTCCAAACTTTGCAATAACGTTTCTTGGTTTACCTCCCACGAACATTTACCAGTTATTAATATGTGCCGTGAATTAATTGAGTGCAGAGTTAGTGGCGCAGAAACCTTTATTCCTGGTTTTGATAGATCTGAATTGGATGACATTCTCAATTATATTTCCACGAATTGACTTGTTTATTAATAATTGTTCATTTTGTTTATTCATACTGTTAGCTCTTTGTTAGGTTTAGTTATAATAGTTTACAGATACTAATTTCAAATCAGTTAGGTGTTTGGTTTGTACACATATTTACACTAACTAATTTACCCTGTGCATCATTATTAACATCATTCCTTATATATCGTGTGCTTTGTTGGTCCTGTATGTATGCTGTACTAGATTTATTTTCTATGTACGAAATTAAATTAAATAAAATAAATTATATATATAAATTTTCCAGTAGATTTTTTGATCAATTGTCGATCTAGAGATATTGATTAAATAATAATGTAAATATGTAATGTAATGTATATATACATACATACATATTATTAATATTGTTGGCAGTTATTGTGTGACATTCTTATAATTATTGTTAATAATTGTGGTATAATTGTTGTTCGTTTCAGAAAGTATCACCAAAGCCATACTATTATACTACAAACCAGATAACTATTAACATACAGTAATTTTGTAAAAATTTGATTATATACTTTTACTTGTGACCCACGTTATTTTATAGCACTCGCTGAAGCTCGTGTAATACACCCACTCAGGTCAGAATACTAAAAAGTGCTACTTTCTCAAAAGTAAATATATAATTTTCCCTACTTCTAGGAACTTTTGCAGTTCTAGTAAAATAACAAGTACAATGTGGGCATTTAGTTCATGATGGATAATATTTCACATAATATATATTACACGAGTCCATAATGGCCTATTTCTGCCCACAGTTCACTGAGTTCAGGATGATTATGATTTTCTTTTATTTCGCATTATCAATAATTACCACTGTGTAATGCCAGTTTATTCGCCAATTACCCCATTTAGTACTTTTGACTGGCATCCTTGCAAAACACACACGCAAGTCGAACTCCTCAAATGTTGGACAATTGATGCCAAAATCCTGCAGGGTGCTACTGTTAAATTAGTAGTCAATTGAACCAATGTTAGACGCCTCATGAAACTTCAGTACAATAGTTTAGATTGTGGGTATATGTTCGCTACTTTGTATCATCACGTATAAAGGAGTCACCTCTTGTGAATCTGGTTGATGGTGTCATGAAAAAAAATCTGTAAAACCATTGATTCAATAGTAGAAACCACAGCTGCCCTAAGGCTTTCACCGACAACTGAGCCAATTAGCACATTGTCAACCATTACTGTAAAGAACTAATGAACAATCACCATCTGATTAAGCTGATGGGAAGTCTGCTCTATCATCGATCAGTTATCCATGATCTGGACTCGCTGTGATATCTCATGCTCTTTTAAGTTTCGTATTTTCCGTGCAGCAGTGGAGCCTGTGCTGCTCAATGACAGCCCATACTGGGCTCTAACTGCTGAAGACACCAGGTCTCTGTTTGTTAAATATACTAATACCAGGATCGTATGCATGCTGCAACATTACCTATGATGCACAATGCACACATAAGGAACGAGGTGTTATATAACTATATCAACATCTCATCGCCAAGACACAGCTTCGCGTTGCAGAGACGCCTCATGAAGCTTGTTGTGCACTTTTTCTGCCGTCAGGATCAACTTGCATTCAAACTTGTTGTGTCTGTGTTGTGACTGCTGGTGAGAATAGACGTGGTGCACAACCAATGACTCTTCCTCAGAAGCTGCTCAAGGACACCGGACTTCAGAACAGGAATGCACAAGGTAGGAAGTATACGGCTGACCGTGGGGTCTGGGGCGTCATGTTGCTGGGTCTGCCGGCACTGCCCCCTAGTGCATGTCGATCCTAGTAGTAGTAGGGGTCTGGGGCGTCATGTTGCTGGGTCTTCCGGCACTGCCCCCTAGTGCATGCCGATCCTAGTAGTAGTAGGGGTCTGGGGCGTCGTGTTGCTGGGTCCGCCGGCACTGCCCCATAGTGCATGCCGATCCTAGTAGTACTAGGGGTCTGGGGAATCGTGTTGCTGGGTCCGCCGGCACTGCACCATAGTGCATGCCGATCCTAGTAGTAGTAGGGGTCTGGGGCGTCGTGTTGCTGGGTCCGCCGGCACTGCCCCATAGTGCATGCCGATCCTAGTAGTAGTAGGGGTCTGGGGCGTCGTGTTGCTGGGTCCGCCGGCACTGCCCCATAGTGCATGCCGATCCTAGTAGTAGTAGGGGTCTGGGGCGTCGTGTTGCTGGGTCCGCCGGCACTGCCCC
>JAUCBJ010003918.1:0-16860 GCA_032718475.1 Nemertoderma westbladi
AATTGTTGTCATAATTTGAGAACTCGTAACTTTGTTGCACTTTCCCAGAAAGTAGCCAACCAACACCCGAGTCAAGGGCGACCAAACCTGTACCTGAAATACGGAATGTCTTTCCTGTTACAATGTCCCAATAGAAGTCTGAACCGATTAATAGATTTACACTAAAGTCGTGTCTTTGGTCCTTGTCTGGGTTAGCCAATGAACAGTCAGAAAGACCGAGTGAGTGAAAACATGAGCCAATACGGTTCTGAAGAGATTCAGCTGAAAACTTACTTTGTAATGGTTTACAAATTTCCCCTACAACTAATGCTTGTACAACCAAAATTGTGCTGTTGCGTAGTATTAATGTAATTTGCGCAATATCTAGAGACTGAATATCTCTCTCTTTACCTTCATGACCTTGGAAACTGTTAATGTTAATGACTTGCTTCCCTACTATAGGTAATTTATATTTCAGTACCGTCTCCCGAACAATGAATGATCTTTCACTACCAGGATCAAGAAATGTGTTTACCTGAAATGAAGTTGTTGTATTGTGAACCGGTTGACAGTTGACTACAGCCGTTTGAAGTATACCACTAACTGTTATGTCCAAGCTGGCGACTTGAACTGTCAATGTTGTTGAACCTGTTGAATCATTTATATCATTAAACTCTGGATCACCCTTAACGGTTATCTGATTTGTGCCAACCAACATACTATGACTACTACTACCTTGACCTTTTGGTTGTTGGACACTTGGACCACGTTGTACTCTTGTACAAATTGATTGATGGTGACCAGTTCTCTTACAGTTATAGCACGGCTTAATTCGTGTACAATCTCTAGCAAGATGTCCTGAACCAAAGCAATTATAACATAATGCTTTCCTGTCTAATATTGCTTTCCTTTGTGAAGTATCGTGTATTGTTTGACAATTTACAGAATAATGATGTTGTTTACAGAATATACATCTTACCATTTGCGGTTTCGGTAGAGACTGTTGAGTTTTATTTTGTTGTGTGTGACGGTATGTATGTTGGGTTGCTATAGGTAGTGAGGCTGCTGTTGGAGTGTGTCTGATTGTTGATTTTTCTTGATAATTGTAATTTTGTGCTGATTGAGTATTATTCGAAGAACTATTGCCACAAAACACACCCATCGCCTCCTCACTAGCTAAGCGCAACCCTATTTGGTCCATGAGCCACATAAGGTTATCTATGTTATTGTTTGATTTTTCTAAAAGACGTGTGCCGAAATCGAATGGTAGTGTACTCATAATGTCAGGAATTACGGTGATTTGGTATTGATCTGGTTTCGTATTCAGTGCTTCTAATGCTCGTATGTGTGCTAAGCAAGTATTATAAACCTGTCTTAAATTTAGTGAGTCTCCTGTGAATGTTTTACTTATGTTTCTAAGTTGTTCTATATGTGCTTGTATAATGCGACTTTGTGACCCGTAACGTGCTTGTAGAAGGTCCATAGCTACAGTATAATTTTCACTGGAAACAGAAAGTCCCGCAACCACTGATTTTGCTTCACCAGTTAATGACTGTAATAAATGTTGTAGTTTAAGGACATCAGGCAAACCAGAGTCATGAATTGCACTTCGAAAAGAATCCCGCCACCCACAAAAATCAAGCACATTACCTGAAAAAACGGGCCTATCCAGCTTTGGGAGCACAGAACGAGCATAAGTACTACTAGTAGCGTAAGTTACTGTAGAATCTTGACTATTGAATGTAGGTCTTGGTATAACCGTACTTGAGTTAATGTTATCTGGATTTGATGTGTTCGAGTCTGTAACAGATAGTGATAACTGTAACCGAGTTATACAATTAGTGAGTCTAACCTTGTAGATAGCAGCTTCTGATGCGTCTTTGTCACATTCTTTTTCCTCCATTAGTCCCCAGATGTCTTCGTCCATACTGTCTAACTTCTCACTGTAACAGTTCAGGATTGTGATCTTTGAGAGCTTCTCCTCTCTAGTGAGCTGATCAATGTCGTCGGCGTCGTGAATAGCGATCGTCACTGCCGATCTTTTCCCACCTCTCGAACGTATCAACCGTTTGAGATCATCAGCCATGATTAGGAATGTTGTCACACAAATGTT
Source organism: Nemertoderma westbladi (assembly GCA_032718475.1). Classification (NCBI taxonomy): domain Eukaryota; kingdom Metazoa; phylum Xenacoelomorpha; order Nemertodermatida; family Nemertodermatidae; genus Nemertoderma; species Nemertoderma westbladi. The sequence continues at coordinate 2,093 of JAUCBJ010003918.1, forward strand.
TCCAATGTATCAAATTGACACAATTAATTGAAAGTGATACTGTGATACTTTTAGAGTTTGATTGAGTTCATAATTGAATAAGGTACTCCCCCAAGTGGGAGTCCTTTTGAAATAATGTACAATTAAATTAAATTATTTTTATCGGGCGCCATATAATGGATTTTCCCCAACTGGAAGTTCCAAAATAGAAAATTGTTTTTCTTTAATATAACAACGTAAACTCTATATTCAATATTGTGACAGTGAACTTTACAAAATGGTGCATTACACATTATTTCTACTGAGTTCAAACAGATACATGATTTACAACTACAAAGAAAGGAAGTACTCTGCGTTGATACCACTGCTTAAAGCAGTGGTATCAACGCAGAGTACTGTCACAAGCAATTTTATATATTGAATGGATTTTCAAAATTTCGTGCTAGCACAAAAATTTGCACACAGCACCGAAAAATACAAGTTTGATACGCTTGGTGCAACTCGCATATATTTCATCGAATCCAGAACCCCAAAAAACCCAAATTGCGTAAAAAACAAGTTTCAAACAATCAATTTACAAAATTGACTTATTTCAAAATTTGATGCTGGCACCAAAATTTGGCACCCATCGAAAAAAACAAGTTTGAAATTTCTAAATCAATTTATATGAATTCCATCCAATTTCTAACACCAAAAAACCGGTGTAAATCAAAAATAGAGATGTTACAATTCATATTTAATGAAATATAATTTTCCAAAAACGTCTCCAAAAAAGACCCAAAAGTAGGGTTAAAAAATGGTGCTATAACTCGAAAAGTACCCAATATTTTTGAAAACAGTTTTCACTACCATGAAGATAATAGATTTTTAGGAAAAGTCATAAATTTCAGATTCCCAACTGTGTTTGTTTCAGAATTATAATAAAAAACCACGGGGGGGGGGGTCATATTGACCCCCCCCCCCCCCGGGTTTAATAGGGTTAAACGTGCAGAATAATCGATCATAAAAATAATGTCGTAATATTTTCGACCAAAATGGTGTACCCCCCCCCCCCCCATACCATACCCCCCTCCCCCATACCATACCCCCCCCCCCATACCATTACTTCGTTACTTTAGGGTAACGGTGGGCCACTCTGACATCACTTTTTGCGCTAAATGTGAACTGGTCAATAAATTGATATACAATAGTCTCTTATGATTCCACGTTGTTTTGTACACCTAGGTAAAGAATAAGTTTGCTGACTAAACTACTAAATATATTATTATAAATAGATATTAATAAATAGTCGGAATATTCAATAAATAGATAGAAATGTTCGTATTCTCTGTACAGCTGTGCGTAAGTTACACTGTAGAAACGTATTTGATGATATGGATACTGGAAAATTTTATGGAACACGTTATAAAAACTCTCATGTTGAGGTGGCCATACCGTCAGATGATAGCGACGATCAACTGATGAGTGATTCTGGCAGCGAGGATGATGCATATGGTGATACAAACTGGAGTGATGAAGGTGATGACTCTGACGAATCAGACGAACGCGATGATGACGTCATTATAGAGTTCGAGGAAATAGAGGATGTACTAGCAGATCCAACGATCAATACCGATGATGAGAACATACAGCCAAATCAGATAGAGGTAGATGCGCCAGGGGAGACAGTACATCATACAGAGGACGAACAGAGTAGTGGTGGCGATGTGCAGGTCGAACCAAAGACAAACAAGAAATCTAAGAAGAATGTAGTCAACCGGAAGTATTATAGGACAAAGACGATTTCTGCAGAGCCGAAATGGCTGGGTAGTTTACCTGATGTAGATGATGTTCTAGAACCAATCGGATATTTCAAGAAGCTTCTCAAAGATGATGTGTTGAAGGAAATAGTTTTCCAGACTAATTTGTACTCTGCAGAAAAACGCCTTGATAAACAAATAAATATAACACGAAACGAAATTGAACAGTTCATAGGAATTTGCTACTATATGTCTGTGTACGGTCTTCCTAGATGCAGATCATATTGGCAGGCCGGTACAAGAGTTGATAAAGTTGTCAACACAATGACGCGCAATCGCTGGGAGAGTATAAAAAGAGATCTACACTTGAATGACAATAGTAAGCAAATCGCTAAGGGGTCTCCTGGGCACGATAAAATTTTCAAAATCCGACCACTGGTTACTGCTCTCCAGACCAGTCTAAGAGACATTCCAAAGGATGAAGAGCTTTGTGTGGATGAACAGATGGTGCCATTCAAGGGGAAAAATAAAAGCGGAATAAAGCAATATATGCCCAAGAAACCAAAGAAGTGGGGCTATAAGCTGTTTGTTCTTTGTGATAGCCATGCTATGGCTTACGATTTCGATATTTACACGGGAAAGATCGAACCGATTGCTGGACGGCCTGACATTGGGGCAAGTAGTAATATAGTAATTCAACTAGCTGTTGGCATACCTAGACACATGTCATACAAACTCTTTTTTGACAACTGGTTTACTAGTGTTATTCTCCAGGTGACACTGGCCAATGAAGGAATATATTGTCTTGGGACAGTCAACGAGAACAGATTAGGTGACTGCCCTCTGCCCACGGATAGCGCAATGAAGAAGAAAGGTCGTGGATACCATGAGGAACTGAGATTTACTGTAAACGGAGTTGACTTGCGCGTTGTAAAGTGGTTTGATAACCGTTGTGTTACTCTCTTATCGACATTCTCTTCCGCAAATCCGACGTCTCTTGTAAAACGGTGGTCTAAACTAACTAAATCATTCATTGAAGTAGATCGCCCACGTATTGTTGGCACGTACAATAGCTTCATGGGTGGGGTTGATACACTGGATTCTTTGTTGAGTTTGTATAGGATACGAATACGGTCTAGGAAATGGTACCTTCGATTGGTCTTCCATTTCCTCGATTTTGTCTGTGTCATTGCTTGGCTCTTGTACCGACGTGACTTGCGTAGCTGTAATCCAGCACAAAAACCAATTCCACTCCTTCTATTCAAGACGACATTGGCCGAGACCCTGTGTGCACGTGGAAAGTCTGTCTGCAACAAGCGACGAGGGCGACCAAGTCTAGAAATTGAAAACGGTATTCTTCAGAAGAAAGCGCGATCAATAACCGTTGGTCTGTTGCCTTCCATGGCAGTTCGACAAGATCAGGTTGGCCACTGGCCTGTGTTCGCTGAGAAAAGGGGACGGTGCAAGAATCCAGACTGTGTTGGGGTTCCTAAGATTATGTGTGAGAAGTGTAGTGTGGTGTCTGGAGGAAAGGTATATTTGTGTCTTGGACCGGACCGTAACTGTTTCAAATGCTTCCATTGTGATTGATAACGAATTGGGTATCTATCAATTTTGGTAATTGCTATCGCATTGATGTTGAATTGATGTTTGTTTTTCGATATTACATACAGTACAGGGATACAATTTTAGTTGAAAATCTATAATTTTGTATATAATGTAGAGTGCGGAGCAGAATAATACAGTTTGTACATTTCTGCATATTTTACACATGAACACAAAATGAAAAAAGTTGTCGCGTAATATGTTTCCAACTTTTTCACAAAATTTTTTTCAAACTCCTAAATTTCATTTCTTAATGGCCCACCGTGACCTCCGGGTCACGTGATTCGAAAATCTTCATAAATTAAATATTTTGAAATTTTTTGATGAAAATCATCTCATTAGGTTCATTTTAATGTGAAAGTTATGAAAAAAAAATTGTTGGGACATGGCATCATAATTCGGGCTATAGAGGGTTAATTGAAATCAAATTGGAACGTTCTGAAATCAAAATATCAAAATGAAAATTCAATTATAATTTTTAAAATTAAATGGGATATACAGTATGAACCCCAATTACAATATTCTGAAATCAAAATGAAATTACTGAAATCCACATTAAAGATTATATAATATCGTTCATATTATATAATATAATATCGAATAGGTTCCATTGTATTTTCAGATCAAATATGTGGTCAAATACATATGGAAAAGGTGTAGTATATAGTTAATTTGTTATAATATAATTAGTTAATTATTACACAATTATCATTCACTGAGTATCAGTGACCAATAACCTACCAATACACTCCACCGAGTAGCAGGCTATAGTAATGATCTTAGGTCCCAGCGCAGAGCACTGTGTGTCATCAACAACATTGTCACCAATGTAACATTCTCTTACAAACATCCTACTTCCCAGACCACAATCAGCATCACAGTCTGGGTTCTCGTCTATATTCTTCCATTTTGCGCAGGGATCAGAACCACATGCCAGTAATTCTTTTCCTCTTCCTAAACATTTACCGGTGCATTCACGATGTCTTTCCTATAAAAGAAAATATAAGCTAAACTTTTTTTTTTATAGTACTCAAGGCTTCACCATTTATACCAATCTCATACATCTCTTACTCAGTAGAGGATGGGTGAGGATACATCCTTAACTATTGGTTCATGAATTGGTTCTTTTTTACCTGAAATCCCCCAGCACATATGACTGAACACTGTGTCCATGGCAGCCACTCACTCCAAGCATCATAAGCATATTTAAGATGCGCACAATTTGGCCCAGCTGAGTCGCATGGTGTTGCAATGCTGATGCATGGTAAAGGGCTGGCTGAAGATGAGTTTTCGTCGACCTAAAAAATTCAATAACAAATCGGAAGAATATGTCAATAAATGGAAAGGGTGTTTTATATTGGACTCTAAATAAGAAGTAGGCATTAAAATATTTAATAAACATAAATCGGAAACAACATCCTCTACTCCCGCCTCCTCAATGCAATTCATAATTTTGCGTTTTACAAATAAATTGTAAACACAGTATGAAATACCCAGGGAATATTATATTGAATTGAATTTTATATTTACGACATAAAATCTGTTGGGTGCCAAAATTGAAAAAAGTATTGAAATAATTATTATTTATATTAACTTTGAATGTAGTAATGTTTAAAAAATACACTTTCTGAGGTTTTGTATCCTCTCAAGTTGCAGAAACAATCTCTTAATTACCTATCATTATTTTCTTTTTTTTTCACAGTTGATAATATGATACTTGCAGATAGTGGCGCACATTGACTTTAAGTTAAAATTGTGATCTTCAGCGCAAATTGACCACAAGGGAAATAAAGTGCAAATTATTTGCAAGGTAAATAAAGTCTCGTTTGTTGTTTTGTTTAGAATACAGCGCCACTGTAACCTACTCCTTCCCCTTAATGTTTTAAATTAATTTAAATTAATTTTTTCAAAACCACTAAAAACACATTCGGTGTTTGCGGTCATTTAGCGCTATTGACACGAAACTTGTCCCCGGGGTGTCCCTTCAACCAATATATTTCACTTTGATGAGACAAACATGAAAGACAACACAAAGGAAAATCAGAGTGTTTCGGAGCCCTTATATATATTGTCTGAAATACCCTATGGTGGTGGTATACGATCACCAAAGTAACATTTATATGTTTCTCTTAATCTAGATGAGCACATATAATCTAACAAAAACCATAATACTTCTAAGTAGGCTTACAGTTGCACCGAATACTGAACAGAAAATAATCTAAAAACTTTAAGTAACATAAATCCTTATACCAAAATAAAAAGATGAAGAAGGACATACAAACATAAAGGTAAAAAATCTCTCAGTCAAAGATGCCGCCAGGAAGCCGAAGCGGCTGCCACCGTCGTCGGACCAACGAGGATTTCTACTGCGCTGCCAACGAGGTTGTCGATCCGCTGCAGAAGGAATCAGTGGGTGCGGGGTTCCTGCATGACATTGTGGAGGCGGTAGCCGATCTCTCTGAGGAAGTTTCCAGACCGGGGCGCATAGTATTCCCATTCCTTACACTAGTAGGAACACCTCTTGAAATGGCGCTTGGGATTGGTTAATGTACTATTCTTTGATTGGCCATTGAAATCATATAAGGAATGGAGAGAGGGGGTCATACCAGTGTAAGTATTTTATACTCAGTTGGCAGGTAGACGTCTTGGTAATGGTGAAAAATATCGAGCGTAAAAAAAATCGAGAGTAAAAATAACGAGAGTAAAAATATCGAGAGTAAAAATAACGAGTGTTGAAAATTAACCTGATTAAAAAATATCGAGAGTAAAAATAACGCGAGATGAAAAATATCGAAAATAACGAGTGTTGAAAAATATCGAGTGTTGAAAAATATCGAGAGTAAAAATATCGAGAGAAAAAATAACGAGAGTAAAAATATCGAGTGTTGAAAAATATCAAGAGTAAAAATATCGAGAGAAAAAATAACGAGTGTTGAAAAATATCGAGTGTTGAAAAATATCGAGAGTAAAAATATCGAGTGTTGAAAAATATCGAGAATAAAGATATTGCATTGTGCGTGAGCAATTTATTTAGAATTATGGGCAATATTGCAGTGCATGGGTTACAACTACTACTACTACTACTACTAGGATCGGCATGCTGCATTGCAGCTGCATTTTTAAGAATGCTGTGCCGGCTTGTCAACAAAATTGCACCGCCACAACTCCCTATCACCCATGACATTTGCTAGATCATCCGCATCTTTAAGGCCAGTGTCCTTTAAGATGCGTCTCAAGAAAGTCATGGGCTGTCCACCATGCTTATTCACTCCATGAAGCTGCCAAAGTACAAGATTATGCACTGGCTGGTCCTCACGGCGAAAGCAATGTCCTGCAAAGCGGAGGCGATTTTGTTCTAGTGTCAAGCTTGGGGGAACCAATGAGACACCTCCAATGTTATATAGTGTCTGGTTGGAGATGTGTGCATTGTACTCGACACAATGTACCCGGCGTAGCATTCTTGTGAATGTGCCATCCAGAGATTTGGTGTCCTCAGCAGTTAGAGCCCAGCATGGACTCCCGTAGAGGAGTACTGGAACTACTGCTGCTCTAAATAATCGGACCTTAAGTTTCCGATTAATTTTAGGTGACTTCCAAATCCTGGAAAGCCTATTCAAGGCTGCCCATGCCTTTCCCTTACGTATTCGAAGGTCCTCACTTGACTTCCGGATCCATGATCCCAGGTAACAGAAGTCGTCCACATGCTCAAGCATACCATCCTTTGAGCTTATGCTCATCCGATCAGAGACTTGCTGAGGACTTTCAAAGTTAACTGTCAGAATTTTGGTCTTTCTGGAGTTAATAAAAAGGCCAACACTAGAAGCAGCATGTTCTAATGAGCTGAGGAGCCGCTGGGCTCCCTCTAATGATTCTGAGAGTACTCCTAAGTCATCAGCAAAGTCTAGATCAGTTAGGTACTTGGCAGGATTTCCTCGACTTCTGGAGCCAGTAGGTGGAGTTATCATCACCCCATCATCATTGTGATGATCTAAGGACATGCGTAGAACATAGTCAACCACAATAATGAACAAGAATGGTGCAAGTGTGTCTCCTTGGAGGACGCCCCATAACACTTCAAATGGTTCTGTGTCACCGTCAACAGTAGACACAAATGTTGTCGAACCATCGTATACTGATCTGATTGCTGCAATAATTTCATCAGGAATCCCATATAATGAAAGTATGCTGAACATACGTGAGCGAGAGACTGAATCAAAGGCCTTGAAGAAGTCAACAAAGATAACAGCCAGATGCCTGTCTTTCTTTTTTGATAACTCTTCAATTATCCTTCTAAGTGCCAAAATGGGCTCCATGGTCCCACGACCTTTACGGAACCCATTCTGATTTCCACGTAGCAGTCTCTCAATGGGATCCCTGATGCGATTTAATAGAATTCTATTGTATAGTTTTGCAGCAATCGAGATCAATGAGATTCCCCGAAAAGAACCATAGAGTGTTAGGTTGCCCTTCTTGGGAACTGGCACCAACTTATTTGTTTTCATTTCTTGTGGGACTCTTGTTGTACGGTACATGTCTACTATGATGGGATAGATGAGCTTTAAACACTCAGGTATTTTAAAGACCTCAGGGGGAACACCATCTACTCCACTGGCACGATTGGTTTTAATGCTCTTTGCAGCAGCCTTCACTTCTGCAAAGGAGATATCGCCAATGGGAATATCTGGGAGTACAGACTCAGACACTTTTACTTCTATAAAGTTATCAGGCAATACCCTGTCATTATTGAGGAGCTTTTCAAAGTGGGCTTTCCAACCATTGAGGCGATCGGCTGGTGATTCAGCCTTAACCTTGGTGGTTGGTTGGCTTTTCCGCCCAGTGAGCAGATTGATCGATTTCCATGCCTGGGATGATTGCCTGCTGTCGTCAGCATCATTGATGGCATCAACCTGTTGGTTTATTAGCTCCTGTAGATTAACAGAGTACTGCCTGTTCAGGGACCTAGATGCAGCTTTAACTGCATTCTTGGCCGCTGTAGTCTGTTTGAGTCGGGACTCTTTCTGCGCCTTATGAAGGTCATTTCGGCACTTCTGAATTTTGTTGTCAGTCCAGGGGGCCCTTTTCCTGTTTCGAGGGTATACAGGAACTGTTTCTGCAGCTGCTAACTTAACTGCTTCTGTAAAGGCAGTATAGCCCTCACAGTGATCTGCCGCCTCAGAGGCAAGAGCCTCATACCTGTTGCTCAGCTGTAGTGTGAAGCTGGATCTCACACTTGGCTGTTGCAACAGAGAGGACCAGTCATGCCGTGGCAAGGCAGATTTCGTTGTTCTGCTAGCACGCAGACTAAGTCTTACCTTGGCCACAATAAGGCGGTGATCACTGGAGAAGGGTCGAAGTGTAAATGCATTACAGTCTTGTATAGAGCTCCTGTATTTCCTACGAAACAGAATATGGTCTATCTGGGACTTGTGACCACTGGGTCCACTATGAGTCCATAGCTTTCCAGTTCGCTTCTTGAACTGGGTTCCAGCCGAAAACAATCCATTTCCAGAGATACAATGGAAGTCCAAATAATGGCATTAATACACCTTGGGTACCTATTTACCAGATTTATTATACTAGCTAGTTTTTATTTTTTTTTAATAAATATTATAGAATAAGTGCTAGCTATCAATTTTGATAATTATTTTTGTTCTAGAACACATTTTTTAGTTCTAGATCACATTTTTAATTTTTTAAAATAGCTAGTATTTTCTACTTCTTTTTATAAATGTTATAGAACACGTGTAAGCTACCAATGTTGATAAATATTTTTGTTCTGGAACACATTTTTTTTGTACTAGAACATTTTTTTCGTAGGAAAAAATTATCATACAACCCTTATTAAAAAAATATTTTTCGACACTCGATATTTTTCAAAACTTGATATTTTTCAACACTCGACATTTTTACTCTCGATATTTTTCAACACTCGATATTTTTACTCTCGATATTTTTCAACACTCGATATTTTTACTCTTAATATTTATCAACACTCGATATTTTTCAACACTCGATATTTTTACTCTCGATATTTTTACTCTCGATATTTTTCAACACTCAATATTTTTACTCTCGATATTTTTACTCTCGATATTTTCCAAAACTCGATATTTTTACTCTCAATTCTTTTTGAACTCTCGATATTATTGTTATTTTTCAACACTCAAATATTTTTACTCGCGATATTTTTACACTCGATATTCTTCAGGTCTCGATATTTTTCAATATAACCGACGTCTCCATTATTCGACAAGTATCGTTTAAATTGTTAAAGAACGGTAATGGTGGTGCTTTATTGCCAAGAGCTAGTATAGCTAACCTACAGTATGTCTAAGTTCTGGAGTAGTCAGCGGGGCATTTGGCAGAGTTACATCGAAAAACTTAAGCACAGCTGCTTAGTGTTTGTAAAAATGGCAAAATTTACCATTGAGACAAGTACATACTCCGAGATCTACGTTAACCACAGATTTACATTTAAATCAGCACTTCTAGGCACTTAGGACAAACATATCGTTTGCCTGACCTCGGTACTCAAACTTACAGATAATGGTCTTTGAGTCATCAGCACCTGCCTGGTCCACTGGGTCACTGACCACGGTGGGGATAACTGCTGGTGCCTCGCCCCCAGAACCACTACTTGCACGCCCCCTAGTGGCTTGAACTACGGCAAGCTCGCGCTCGACCACAGCATCAGTATATTAGTTATTGCTGAGAATATTCTTAGCATCCCCAATAGCGGTATAGAGATGGGAACCATCCCCACCCTTACTGGCGTTAAAGATGCTATGGAATATACCACGAACTTTGTAAGACTCAGGGGCACACGCAGTGGCATTGAGAACGAGCCCAGTACCGTAGGCTTGCGATACCGCGCCATTGAAAGAGCATAGTCAACCCGAGTGACAACCAAATCAAGAAAGGACAAGTGGCCCTCCACCTCCATCTCAAGGGTAAACTTGAGATTGGGATGGGGGTGATTGACCTCTCTCAGTGGGGTCGTTACTGCCAACACTAAATACGTCATCGAAGTACCTATCACTGAGCTTAGTGCACTCAGCGATCCTCTCATCAAACTGTGACAGAAAGATGTTGGCGAGTATGGGGCCCAATGGAGACCCCATAGTGACACCATCTTTCTGACAGACGTAGTTACCATGGTGATCCAGGAATACGACATCCTTGGTAGCCAGCAGCATAACATTAGATAAATTCTAATGTTATAATATAATGTCGCTCCATCTATATTTTTTCGAATCACGACATTTAAGGCCAAAATAGTACTCATGGAGTCAGGCGCTCCTGGGTTGCCTGGTGTTGAACTTGTTCTAAGTGCTCGATATCCTTTTGGAGATACGTTGACCATACAACTGTACCATACTCGAGTAGTGGACCAATTCCAGACTTGGAAACATTATCGGTTCCATAATTGTAAATGTGTATTTTACTAAGTTTAGAATACGTGTCGAACAAGCAGTAATATTAAAACAGTGAGTGGAGCACGACAGATTAGAACTAGAAGTAAAACTGAGGTCTTTATCTTCGCATACCGCATCCAGAACTGGATTAACCAAGTAGTGTAATGTTGATTGATTTCTAAGAATAAGGTGACAAATTTTACTTTTTGAAAATTAAATTGTAAGTTTCATTTGTTTACACAATAAACAAGCCGATTTAAGTTCGCTTGCAAGAAGTTCGTGCGTGTCATCTGTACTATAAATTTGTCTGTTTATCTTCGTTATATCTACAAAATATCTTAAAACATTATGTGATCATATCAGGTACATCGCTAACGAAGATCACAGATACATAGCAATCAAAGATTGCAATAGAAATATTTAATTTTGTTAACAGTGATCCAGGCAATGTCTACATTTGTAGGAAGAAATTATGTATAACATGAAAATAAAAGTAGCTTTATATCCCTACTTATCCCTATTTATTACTTTTAGTATAATTAACCTCGCTCAATGATGTATGCTCGGGAAATTAGATATCATTGGGATATAACTACTACTACTACTAGGTCGAGCGAACTCGGACAGTGGAAATGAGATCCTTCCAGGCTTCCCGATTCTCCATAGTTGTCGCAATTTCGTTTCTCCCAAGTTCAGTAATTGGGATATAAATAATTATCTTATTTCCATGTAATAAATAGTCCATATTTACCTGGTTTTCCTCATACTTCTCAAGGGCTATATACTCGACTGTGTCATCAGTAACCACGTCATTATTTAAGTCTACATCAGCATCACCAATCGCGGCCCAGTGCAATGTACACAGATTGGTGCCTAATTCATAATTCACTGATCTATGTGATCATAAAAAGAAATATCATAAAAGTTCCATGAAAACAGGTGCAATAGTGTGCTAAAATTGCTTCACATTGATTCTGGTAAAAGAAACATATCTATTAATTGATGATTGTGATTCATGATTCTAGTATTGATGATCGTAGACTTGAAATATACTGACTATCATGTATCAATTTATATTACAGTATACATCATGTAAATAATAATTCACTTGATGGAAATGTAATACATATGAGTGATTGCCAATATTTTCGCTCAGTCCCATAAGTGGCATTTTCATATGTCAAGTTTTGTAATAAGTGGCATTTTCATATGTCAAGTTTTGTAAATGATCCACAGTATGAAAACATATCAAATTGAAAGAAATAATTATTTTATACTATAAATGGAAAACACAATAATTAAACACATATCAGACAGTCTGCTGACGTACTGTAGGTAGGCTACAGGTAAATTATATATTCAGATTGATGGCGTTGGTATGGCGTCGGCCCTGTATTAGCTAATGCGTTTTTAGCTCATCATGAACAGACCTGGTTGTCCGACTGTCCCCTATTGACTTCAAACCACTTTTATACCGTAGATACGTTGACGACACATTTTTATTATTTCGCTCCATTTCTCATTCAGATCAGTTTCTCTCGTACCTCAATAGTAAACACCCTAACATTGAATTTACTGCTGAACATGGTGTCAATAATAATCGACCTTTCCTTGACGTCTTAATCCACCAAAATCCAAGTTTCAATTTTGAAACTAGTAGAAAACCTACCTATACTGGTTTGTACACTAATTATGACAGTTTCATGCCGTGCAATTATAAATTTGGTGTGGTTTATACTCTTATTAGTAGATTGTTTTATATCTCATCTTACTTTCCATTCCAGTCTGGTTGATCTCTGCACCACCTTGCGCCCCAATGGCTACCCCAAGTCAATTATGGATTCTGTCACCAATCTCTTTCTCTCTAGATTCAATAACCCTCCTGCCATCTCCCAGGCTGTTCCTAAACTCCCCGTGATGATATGCCTTCCTTTCATAGGTCACCATGGCATTTGTATTAAGATTATTATCTTTAATCCACGCCATTAAGGCACATAGTAAAAATAAGTCACATAATTAAATTGGACAATTAGAAATACACAGGTAGATGAGTCTAAATAATATGGAGTACATGAAAAGCATAAGTAATATTATTAACTATTAGCACAGCACAACTATATTACAGTAATTAGTGTTATTTTACGTAATTTAAGTTCAACATTTCACGAATACGCGAAACGCCATGTTGGCGACAGATAACAGACACACCCCGTAGGATGCTATTGTTAATGTTGTCAACCCTGTTGAACAAACTCGTAATCGATTTATAACGTAAGTGAATGAATAATGGTATATTCAGTAGACCAAATGTCAGAGAAATACTAGTGGATTCTCCATCAGTTAGACGGGGTATTTTAAATAGAAATCTAGCACAATTATTGTATGCTACTCGTAGCTTATTATGAGCACTGTCAGAATAGCTGCGCTTTGCCCAGAGCGAGTTGCAATATATGGGGGTGCAATAGGCTCGGAATAAAGCAAGCTTAACTGGTCGGCTGCAATTGCCAAACTTGCGTAGCAACATATTACCACGTGCGTATAAGCTATTAGTCTGCTTACGGATATCAAAATCGTCATCTAGCGTACAATGTATTAACCCTATTAAACCCGGGGGGGGGGGGGGGGGGGGGGGGGTCAATATGACCCCCCCCCCGTGGTTTTTTTATTATAATTCTTAAACAAACGCAGTTGGGAATCTGAAATTTTATGACTTTTCCTAAAAATCTATTGTCTTCCTAGTAGTGAAAACCGTTTTCAAAAATATTGGGTAGTTTTCGAGTTATAGCACCATTTTTTAACCCTACTTTTGGAACTTTGTTTGAGACGTTTTTTGAAAATTACATTTCATTAAATATTAATTGTAACATCTCTATTTTTGATTTACACCGGTTTTTTGGTGTTAGCAATTGGATGGAATTCATATAAATTGATTTAGAAATTTCAAACTTGTTTTTTTCGGCGGGTGCCAAATTTTGGTGCCAGCACCAAATTTTGAAATATGTGAAATATTGGATAAATATATAATATTTATAATATCCAATATTGGATATTGGAATAATGTATGAAATATTTTTTGGGGTTCTGGTTTCGAACAAATATATACGAGTTGCACCAAGCGTATCAAACTTCTATTTTTCGGTGCTGTGTGCAAATTTTGGTGCTAGCACGAAATTTTGAAAATCCATTCAATAGATAAAATTGCTTGTGACAATTTATTTCTTCCATTTTAGAGGTTTATGGCTGTTCTGAATTCAAAGGAATATCTAATTATCGAACTAGACATCTCAAACTTGTATTTTCGGAAGTGGGTGCAAAATAATTTTGAAAACCATCAAATATATCAATTGTTTGTGTCATCTTGTTTCTTGGGTTATACGGGTTTGTTAGGGTTCTGAATTCAATGGAATCAGTAAAAATTTCATAAGAGTTTTCAAACTTGTATTTTTCGCCGGTGGGTGAAAATTGTTGTGCCAGCACCAAATTTTGGAAAATGAGTAAATTTATCAGTAGATAGTATCATCTTGTTTCTTGCGTTATACGGGTTTATGAGGGTCCTGAATCCGATGGAATCAATAAAAACGGCACTGGACATCGCAAACTTGTACTTTTTTTGGTGATGGGTACGAAATTTGGTGCTAGCACCAAAATTTGCCAAATTACGCCGAAAAATACAAGTAGCAATGATCTGTCATATTTGAAATATATTCCATTAGAATCAGCATCCTAGAAAACCTGAAAATGTGAATCTATAGCATCGTATAAGTGAATAAAAAATTTTGTGTTCTAACTGAAAAGTGCTGGTTACTTGTTTTTATCATTTTTTTCCTACGCATAGAGGACTAAACAGCCATTTATGGTAATCATATCATTTTTAAATATTTTACAAAGTATTTTGCGCCCCAAAAAACCTGTATTGAAAAACAATTAGCCGAAAAATGTAACTTTCAAATTTGTGAAAATTGTGCACTACTTGTAATTTTGGAGCTGCAATATTACCACCCCAGTTCATTTTTTTGAAGATTTTTTTTTA
>JAUCBJ010003919.1:0-33644 GCA_032718475.1 Nemertoderma westbladi
ACATTTTTATACAAATCGTAATGAAATTGTTTCACCTCCCCACTCCCACTCCTTGCTGGGTGAGACGTTATTTTTATTTTTGCTTTCATTCTTTAGCTACAAGCGTTTGAAAAAAGTGTCTCCGGCGAAATTGCACCAGTTACACCGCAGTTATTCTTCACCCTTATGCTTATAGTGATTTTTTGGCACTATTAGAAAGCTGGTTGTACATGGATTCCATATTATGTAACACATTCTAAACCTAATCGTAAAATAGCTGAGATATCAGCGTTTAAAACGTGCATGATTTTGCTTCAATAAACAACATATTCTGGAATATTTTGTTTATCCCATACGTAGCTTGGCAACAATGTAATACCTCTTTAATCATACTATTTATTACATAGCTACTCATGTATGACAAAATGTTCCAGAATATGTTGAATTAATTTAATATAATAAAATAGCCTCGCTCAAAATCATGCACGTTTTAAACGCTGATATCTCAGCTATTTTAAGACGAAATTGTTACATATTTGGAATCCTTGCACAACAAGCTTTCTAATAGTGCCAACAAATCACTATAAGGGTGAAGAATAAGACAAGACACTATATTCCAGAACATGGTGTAACCAAGTAGGATTAATTGAAATCTCAGTTTTTTTCTGAGTGAACGCAAATCCTATCTCGGCGAATTAATTTATCGTCTCAATGTTACATTATCAATTATGGGGAATGAACATCAATCTAACCAAAACAATAAACGAGAGTGTCAAAAGTACATGTTACATTTTCTCGATCTGTCATAGTTATTTGCCCTATCTGCCAAATTAATACTTCCTTCCCAACAATATAACACTTTTTTTCCCGATATAAATCGTATCTTTGTATTAACTTAAACTCATTTTTTTTCCCCAGCTATGATGCCCCCCATATACGGTCTCTACACATCCTTCTTTCCCGTCCTAATCTACACAATATTCGGGACTTCCCGCCATCTCTCTGTCGGCACCTTCGGCGTCATCAGCATCATGCTGGCATCCACCGTACAGAACTGCGTCATCACCACGGCAACCAGAACGCAACCAACAACCCAAGCCCCAAATATGGACAGCAGTCCAATAACTAAAACCCATGAACTCATCACCACGGCAACCCCAGACATAATAAACAACAAACAGCTGATCATAGACGCTAATATAAACTTGTCGTTTATGGTGGGTGTTATTCTCGTTATTATGTCGTTATTTCGTCTCGGTTCCATAAGTAACTACATAGCCTATCCTTTGATACGAGGAATGACTTCAGCAGCTGGAGTTCTAGTGGTCAGCAGCCAATTACAACACTTACTGGGGCTGTCCACCGTATCCATGGCGACCCGAGCTGCCAACCAACCGCTATCCATATTCCTCCGCTACGCAGACCTGCTGACCCATATGCAAGACTGTAACCTAGCAACCGTAGCTATCTCCTGCGTCTCCATGGCTACCATACTGCTGCTTAAATTCGCGAACTCCTCAATAAAACTACTGAAACGCTTCCCGTTGCCGGTCGAGTTGATTGTGGTGGCGGGCGGCTGTGTAGCGGTTTATGCGGGAGATTTAAATCGTCTTCACGATGTGGCGGTTATCGGAGATGTGCCTACAGGGCTACCAACTCCTGCACTCCCCCCGGTTCGGTACACCTTGGCTCTACTCAAGGATTCTATAATAATCGCCTTGGTTCTATTCACTCTAGGGATCTCGATGGGTCAACTCTACGCGAGGAAACACTCCTACTCAATCCTACCCAATCGTGAACTCTTCGCCTTCGGTCTGTTAAACATTTTCGGTTCATTCTTTCTGTGTTTCACCTCGAGTCCTTCACTATCTCGGTCCAGTGTACAGGAAGACGCCGGGGGACGAACACAACTCGCCAGTCTCGTGTCCGCTTTCATTGTCCTCGCCGTGATCCTTTCCGTAGGGCCTTACCTCAAACACCTCCCCAAGGCGGTATTAGCCGCCATTATTACCTCGGCGATGAGGAAAGTTTTATCCCAATTCGCAGACTTACTTTACTACTGGAAGGTCAGCAAGGCAGACTTGCTCGTCTGGGTAGTCACCTGTGCCGCCATTCTCATCACCAATATCCCCACAGGGCTGGTCGCCGGGATAATGGCGTCCTTAGCTACCCTGCATGTGAGTCAGCGCCCCGAGTGCAGAGTGCGACATCTAGCGGCCGATCTAAGTATTGCGCACCACCCAGCGGCCGATAGCAGCAGCAAACACCTGGGATTAGATATAAACAATGTGCACCACCTAGACGGTGACAATAAGTATACACGACCCCTACCGGTCGATGAGGAATCTACTATAGGCCACCAATCAGTAACTATCTTCCAAATGAAAGGTTTTCTCTATTTCGCAAACATAGATTATTTCAAAAATAAGTTAATCGAACTAATAGATATAAACCGTGCTGAGTTAGGATCCATGGTGTACGTTGGAACCAAATCCGAGTCCGACGGACACGTTCGAACCAACTCCGACGGTGCGGAATCTAATGGCTACGTAAAACTCGCCACCTCAGAGAACAACAATGAAAACTCGCACATGCCCCCTAGCGGATTTACGCCGCGAAGAATAGTCGTGGACTGCGCGGACTTCCATCACCTAGACAGTCCGTCGCTAGAGGCGCTACGAGACATTACCAAAGAGTTCAGGGATACGCCGCTGTATATCGTGTTAGCGAACTGTAACGCGGATACAATGCGAGGGTTGGCTCTAATCGGATTGGATGAGAGTCTAGTATACAGAAACCTGACGGACGCGTTGATTGGTTGTGAGTCACTGTTGGTGTCGTCCGATCATACCACCATAACCACACCTAGTGATGGTTGAATTTGATTTGTGATTCAATATCTTGATTAATTCAGTTGTTGAATTTGATTGGTGGTTCTATAGCTTGATTAATTAAGGGCTGAAAGTGTGTTTGTATTGAATGTAAATTGTTAAGTTTGTGGAGAGAAACCAGGCTGTCCGCCGGTTTAAAATTAAACGAAACTGAAAAAAGCTGACAATAAAACAGAAGCAAATTCATACCTGCCAAGTTTCATCTGGAACATATGCAATTATTGACCAACCCCCTAACAGAGTCCGTTTGCTAATGCTTCGCCTACTACGTGTCTCGCCCCACAAGTAAACTGCCGTGTGTGTGGGTATTCTCCGTTTAGTTGGTCCTCACGCTAAAACCGTTAAGCTAAATAAATATGTGTGTTTCAGAATGATAATATAACAACAAAATCTAATTGCATGAAACTTTTAGGAAATTTGCAAACAAACAAACTAATAATATACAAATAATATACAAATCTTTATCATTTTGCTTGAAATTTGAAACACAACTAGTTCAACTCACCGTCGATGCCCACATGAAGCCGGAAATTCAGATTTTCCCTTTAATTTTTAAAAAAACGTTAAAAAAAACATTTGCGAATTTCCCTGTTTGTTACTCTGAAGAATTCATAATTATAATTATAATGGTTGTTGTTGTTGTTGTTATGATATTGGTATTTAAAGAATAAATATTAAAATGTTTTTATTTTTATTTTTAACTTACGAAACCGTAGGGGTTCTGTGGTTGAGTAATATCAGAGGAGCGAAGCGATCTGTGGTCGTATTCAACCGAGTTTCCTCAACTGAGTTACTTTGGCTTATAAATTAGCTATGGCAACCAGTTATCATCGCCAACCGTAATTTACTTTATTCCAAAATTGTAACATTACTCAACGCCGTTAGTATTAACAGCGAGTTGTTATTTAGCACTTTACAACTTTAGAGGTCATTACAGCATTGTATTGGCATTTACTTTTAGTGTTGTATTTGGTGTTATTGTTTACGTGGTAACCCATGACGGCGTTAAGTAATGTAGACTAAGGGGACATTACTTAACGCCGTCATGGGTTACCACGTAAACAATATGTGGAAATTTACCTGACAGCCAGATAGGCCTACTGCATTACCTACCGGTAGGCGGGGTATAGCTATTAATAACCAGTAGGGCCTAGCTATATTATTATAACATGGCTCCAAACTCCACCATAAAAATAAGCTAACTTATATATAACATAATTTATGTCATTTTTACATTTATTTATACAGCAACTAATATAATTTGTGCAGTTTCTATGACTTATAATATATGTACAATCCTTTCGTAATGTTAAAATTTTGTAATAAAACTACATTCATACTTGTTGCAAAGTACTTTACAGTGTTCTGATCCTCGTGGCTTTATTTTCACTCACTCATTAACGTTCTTTCGTGTAACAAAGCCACTCGGATCATCACACTGTAAAGTGCTACTTTACACACAAGTATGTAATAAAGTGCTACTTTACACACAAGTATGTAATAAAGTGCTACTTTACACACAAGTATGTAATAAAGTGCTACTTTACACACAAGTATGTAATAAAGTGCTACTTTACACACAAGTATGTAATAAAGTGCTACTTTACACACAAGTATGTAATAAAGTGCTACTTTACACACAAGTATGTAATAAAGTGCTACCTTACACACAAGTATGTAATAAAGTGCTACTTTACACACAAGTATGTAATAAAGTGCTACTTTACATACAAGTATGTAATAAAGTGCTACTTTACACACAAGTATATATAAATAGTGCTACTTTACACACAAGTATGTAATAAAGTGCTACTTTACATACAGTCCCTATCTCATTCTGAATATTATTTCTCAAACTGGGTATCATTTCTCAAACCTTTTACTAATGATAGTAAACGGAGAATTTCAGTAGGTAAGACTGGGGTAAGAGTTGAGAATTCAGAAAGATGCAGCCAGCTCAATCTAACTCAAACTAGAGTCTGGCGCCATGGTTTGAGTTAGGTTGACTTCCAACTGTGCCATACTCAGCATTACTCTTCCTGTACGGGATGGATAATTACTCTGGTTGAGTGAGGCACCACACGGGGAAGGGGCCTCTGTCTGCTGCTTGGGCTCTTGAGTTAATGGGTTGAATTACATAAGCTGGGCAGGCCGGCTTGCTTGTGTCTCATAAAAGACATGTCAATCACGCAGTTCCTTTGTGGGCTTTACTAAATGTATGCAGTTAACTAAACCACACTGGCTCGGTCTGTTTGTAGAGAAAGTTTTAATTCTGGGAATATTGTTGTGGGAAATATTGGTGCTCTGCTGTCTGTCTGTTTGATGTCAATTGGTGCCCCTTACACGACATATCAGTTTAAAAATCTAATGGTTAATTAAGAATTATTAGTGCATATGGGACATCGCAACACCCCCCCCCCCCCCCCCATCCCATAAATATGGCCCTGTCTATAATTACAGAGGTTTCCTCTGGCCCCTTTGCCCGGTATACCCAAACCCGGATGTATTGCGAATATTATTATTATGTAAAATATTAAAGTTAAACATTAAAAACATTAGCGAAATATACGCGACATTAAAATAAATTTATAAAATTGGTTGGTTATATTATATGGTTATATTTTAATGTAAAATAACGTTAATATTTTATGAGTCATATATATATATATGTTTATTGACGTATTTTTTCCAAGAAATAATTTTACGGCACAGAATAACTAATTCAAATTGAAATTATACAGACCAACCATTTACAAACAAACAATTACGGCAATAAAAAATATCGTCCAGTTATTATGACTTCAAATACAAACAATTTATATATTAATTATATTATTAATAAATATTCAGTTTAATAATTTAGCATAGAATTTTTTTATTCTGAAATTTAAAAATAAATTGAGTCACTGAGTCTGCAACTTAATTCTCACTGTCTACTGGAGTTAATTACACACAAACAGATCAAGTTTAGGGAATGTTATAACAGCAGGAGACCATCAAACCCGTAGGCAGAGTATAACAGAAGCGAGTGGGCTATTAAACACAGACAGCTTGTTGTATGAATGCTACACAGTGCACAGTGGGTGGTTACGCGAGTTTGAGGTGGGTTTGAGTAAACCAGACAGGTTTGAGTTAGTAAGAGTGAGGTAAGAGAAAAGGTACCCAGTTTGAGAAACGGTATCTAGAATGAGATAGGGACTGTACAAGTATGTAATAAAGTGCTACTTTACACACAAGTATATATAAATAGTTATTACGATTTCTACACATTTTACATCGCGGATTGACCGACAGCTACTTACCTTGCCGGCTTGAAAAACCTCGTTAAACTGTTCCGCCTCTCCATTGGTTGTTCCCCAGCAACCACGGCTCGCTGAGCCGCCAACATAGCCTGATTGGCTCGATTCTGATTGGGTATGACCCCGTGGTCCACCTCCTGGTTATCACGATGACGGTCTAACTTCACTGCGGTCCACGCCCCTATCTTGTCGTTGTGCATGGTGTTCACAATTCTGTAAAAAAAATAAAAAAAAAAAATAAACTCACTCTGTTGCCACTAATATTATAATTATCGTCTATTTAATTGGGTCCAGTTAGAAATTCAAGAACACAGTAAAACTACAGGTTCTAAGTTCGCAGATACTATGCTATTTGTTAAACCCCAATTAAATCATGACAATTCGCCCCCTAGCGGCAGACAGATGAACTGTAAAAGTATTTCTTTGTGTAGAATTTTTAATTAATCAATGCTCGTAGGTTACTACTACCAAAATCCAGATGAATCTGATTGTTGGTTCTATAATTACAGCTACTTTTACGTTTCTGTCAATTCGCCCCCTAGCGGATGATAGACGAACTATAGAAGTCTGTTTGTGTGTGTAATTTCTAAGCTTTTGATACAAGCTTTTGACTACATGTGTACCAAGTTTGGTTCCATTTCATCCATGATTTATCGACTTATTAGCGTTCAAACATTCCTGCCAAAACGAACTAATAATAACTGCAGGAACTCATCGAGCAGAGCTCCTCCAGTGATTCCTAGCTAATTACTGTAACGTTAAACTTTCATGATACACTAACGTTATAACATCTCCTTCCTTTAGCGCCATCTCTTCGTCACTTTGGGGTCGGTAACTGAAGTGAGCCCGAACCGTAAAGTAATCCCCCGGGACGCGGGACAGCTGTAGGAAGCTATCGGGTCGGTAGATTACAATAAGTTCAACTCGAACAGAAACCTGCAGCAGACTGAGAACCGCTTCTTCACGGGTCATACCTTCGCCTGTTTTATCATTAATCTGTAATATACAGTCGATTATTTAAACTAATACACCACGGACATTCAGTGTGACAACTTAATGAGTTTCTATGAAATTTGAAACACAGATATTTGTATCTATCTCTTCCTTACTGGGTGATTCAGGATTGTTATTTTCGGGTTCAATCTTTAGATACAAGCGTTTAGTGTCTCCGTTGATATTGCAACAGTTACACCGCAGTTATTATTCAACCTTATAGGATTCCAAATATGTAACATGCAACATTTTTATTCTAATTAACCTACACACTATATTCTGGAACATACCTGCAGCAGTTTGTCGCCGCACCGAATTCCTTTAACCCACGCGTCGCTTCCATCCTGAACCCCGCTAATAAATATCCCAGCAGAATTTCCACCACATAACTGGATCCCCAGACTCCCCTTCCCCTTAGAAACCTCCAACGCCCGAACCTTACCCTCCTCCGGCATAGCAGGTCGCATAGCAACCATGCTAGACAACGACATATTCCGTTGCCTCTGCCCATCTAAAACAACAGATAAAACCTCAATAATATTCAGTAGAATTCTATAATTTATTATTAGAATGTAAATAACAAAAAAGGGTTTAACAGCCTCAAACGGTAGCTCAATAAATCAGGAGCTTTTAAAAGAACATATAGATGCGTTGGGTGAATGTATGTCCCACCGGAACAGGTTATTTACATTACTTTACTGAGAATTTACTGCATATTATGCACTGAGAATTTATGTCCCCTTAGTAATGTTTAAATGGGATCAGACTTTTCGGGATTTCCGGGATCCTGATTCTAATTTTGGATTAAATTCCTTTAAAGTTAATAGTATAGGTGGCGGGTTTTGGGTATCACTCACGTTATCTTATACTTCTGAAATATTAGTAAGATAAAGTTATATTAAAATTATCTTGAAATTGATTACGGGATTGTTTAATGTTTATTGACATAAAAATTCGATATAATGAAAGCACTTCCATTTTGCTGGATCTATTTATAAGAACATTCAACAAATTTACTTGACTATTTATACTTCGGGATCCCGTTCCAAAAAAAGTCGCGATCGGGACCGGGATTGCATTTTTCGCATTTAGCATTTAGTGCGAATTTAGGTTCCCAAACCAATTATAGTTAGTAAGATAAAACATTCGCTCAAACAATAATCCATAATAAATATTTATTGTTATCGCGATAAGATTCATCAACCTAATAGTATTTTATTAGTAAAAGGAACAATTGCACTGGGGGTTGGTAAGAGAGGGGGGGGGGGTGAAATAATACAAAAAAAGAGGGTGAAATAATCCAAAAAAAGAGTTATGTATTTTTATGGGAGGGAAATATTAATAATAAAATATGCAATTTAAATAATATTGTAATTTATGGGACCTATGTTCGAAACAACAATTATAGATGTCTTCTTGTGTTTATCACTTCCAGAATTACCAATAATATTATTATTGGTCTTATTATAAGAATTGCTTAAAAGTAAGATAACGATTAGTTGTTAATAATAATTAACCTTCTGATTCCTGTCTATTGTACTCGTCCCGTCTGTGGTCTACTCTATCGCTTCGCTCGACCATGGGTTCGGGTTCTCGCTCAACCTTCCTCTGAACAACTTTCTCTTTAACCCGCTCCCGTCTGCTAGCTACCTGCTCAGCTCTAAATCTCATATCCCCCACTGAGTGGGACCGAGTCGCGTGTCGGAGAGTTTCTGTTCGAATTCTATAACGCAAAGTTTATAGGAGGTGAAGGTAGAACAGGGAGCAACAAAAGCAATGCTTCGACTATGATTGGAACCAGGGATCTCTCGTCAATGTGTGATTTTATCTATCAGCTGGAAAGGTTTGCTTTTAAATCGAATACATAGTTAATACATAAACAACAACATCTGTTACGTCACAAGTGCTGAACACTGAAACTGAAATGGCTATCTGAAACTGAAACTATTTTTCAATTTTTTTAATCATTTAATATATCGAAGAAAAAAGCTAGAAAACATTTTCAACGTATTCCGATTAAAAAAATGAAATAAATTATCAATAAAATAAAGGAAATTATCCGTCTACTCCAGTGGATTCCACTCCACTTCCCAAAATAGACTGGTTCTTGCTCTTATTGCGATGAAGGAAACCTCGTAACTGAAATTCCAAAACGTCTCGTTCTGACAAACGTTTCGATTCCACAAACAACTGAGTTTCAAAAATATCACGCAGCATCCATGAAGAAACATTCAGAGATCCCAATCTATACTTCTGGAACGCAATCGCCTTTAAAAACTGAAGCTGGACTCAGCCAATCAACTGGAATCGTCACGTAATTCATCACATTAGTCGTAATTTTTTCATATCATTGGAAATCTTGCTTTGCAAATATTCGAAATATGTAACAATATCTGGAATCCGTTGAGAAACAGCTGAGATATAGGCGTTCAAAGATTGCAAGAATTATTGTTCGCTCAAGGACATTTATTCTATTTAATAACATTTTGGAACATTTTGTTTAAGTATGAATAACTAAGCGATAGAGATATTGTATAGGAATACCGCTGTTGCCCATCTACTCAGAAAATATATAACACGTTCTAGAAGTTTGTGTATTTGTTAAATATAATAAATGGCGTTCAGCCATGGAATACTAAATATAGATTAAATAAAAATCTATATATTTATAATATATATCAATATATCTATAATATATATATATATATATTTATTTATATATATAAAGAAATATCTATATTTAGTATTCCATGGTTCAGCGAACAATACTTCTTGCAATCTTTGAACGGCTCTCAGCTGTTTCTCGACGAAATTCAGATATTGTTACATATGTGGAATCCTTGCAACGCAAGCTTTCATATGTTTTCGTCTGATTATTTCATAACAATTAGTTTCAGTTTCTCCTTACCTTCCGTCTGATTCTCTCATAATAGTTAGTTTCAGTTTGTCTTTAAACTTCATAAGGAGTTTTGTAGCGTCCTTAGCAGTAAGACCATCAACGTCTGTATCGTTTACTTTAAGTATAATATCGCCCTCCTAAATAAAAACGTAAATTAATTTGCGAATACAATTTTTTTAATAAATATTTGAAGAGACTTAAAACCGAAAATTAACGATAATATTACCTACTAATACTAAAAGAGCGATGCAATAAATTTTGTGATGCAAACAAACTGGATTTTACAACGTACCTAATATGAGTCGGCGGCTCCAGCCAATCACGGCTCACTAACCTGCAAGTAACCCTGAGCGCTGCCAATCACCAGTCACTAACCTATAAGTAACCCTGAGCTGCAGCCAATCACCTGCCACTAAACTGTAAGTAACCCTGAGCTGCAGCCAATCACCTGTCACTAACATTTTAAGTAACCCTGAGCTGCAGCCAATCACATGTCACTAACCTGTAAATCACCCTGAGCTGCAGCCAATCACCTGTCACTAACATTTTAAGTAACCCTGAGCTGCAGCCAATCACATGTCACTAACCTGTAAATCACCCTGAGCTGCAGCCAATCCGTGATCGTCAATCTCTTCAATATAAAGCCGATAGCCCAATCGGATACCGAAGTGTTGGTTCCGCTTCGATTTCTGCAGTGTTACAGTTGATAGTGTCGGCCATAATTCATTCTCATCTCCTGACAACGATTCCTGGTCTTCGTCTCTGGTTGGCTGTAATTATAATTAATGCATTTTAACACGTTATCAGATTGAGCTTGTTGTGTACGCGATATAATGATGTGGCTTTGTGATTAACTGAACTAACATAATTAATTCACGATGTTGTCAGTTATAGATATTGATATTTGGATATAAAGTGAATGAAACGTGTAAAAGTGCTTGTATAAAACTACATTATTCGATTTACTATGAAACGAGAGCCTGAAAGTGAAATATTTAATTCGAATATGTCGTTTTTTTTCTAGTTTCTAGGTTTTATTAATTATTTCTGCCACATTTTGCGCCTTAAAATTACGATGCAATTCTACAATATTTCGGTTTCACTCACCTCTTGCAATACTACTCCGTTGTTTATATTTTATGCGTTTTATAATTACTATTTGGACTTGGATTTGGGAAGTAGGAGTCGTATACCTGAAGTAAGATACATTATTCCGGGCGCAGGGTGGGGGGGGGGGGGGGGGGGGGGGTCTACTTATGATGTCTTATGGTCTACCAATTATTAGTAATTAAACACAATATGGAATAAGCGAGGTGAAGATACTATTCTAAAAATTACGGGCTGCATTTCCTGAAACTATTGCTAAGAATGGATGAGAGGAAAGCTGACGATTTTCTACTTTATCTTAAATCTGAATTTCCGAGACAGGGGGGGGGGGGGGGGGGGGGGAACTGGACGCAAAACCCGCCTTGGCGAATTAATATCCCGCCTCAATGTTAAATTCTCAATTTAGGGAAAGGAGCAGGTTATAGTGGCACGTTATTTTAACCAAAACAATAAACTAAACACAATAGAACAGGTTATAGTTTTATTTTTGAGAGTAATCAATCAGCTGTTATTTGCGTCGAATTTCCCCTGGAGAGGGATTAATTTTTATTGCGTCCAGTTTCCCCCCCTATCTGGAATTTCCATAAACTTCTGATTTTCCTTTCTAATAATTGTTCACATTCAACATCAAACATAAAGGTAAATATCTAAAAAACATTTTCATAGATAAAGTAGAAGTATCAAGAAATATTTGGTACTTTACAATATCGACCTTATCATTATCATTAATAGAGGTACGTAAGTTCTGACCAATCACAGACGAGTTTAGACTGTCTTCGTAGAATACTTCAGGGCCGCAATGGCGGAATTTACTCCTTACAGAGACTGGCTATAACAGAAAATTAGGAAAAGAATTTATAAGGGGAAATAATTCATAACAATATATTATAATGGGAAAGATATGATATTCCTGTTAGGGGATGTTGACTGTAGCGTTGGTCTACTATACTATATATATCTCCCATAGTTTATCGCACATCAATATCCTATGCCACAAATACCTGCAATTACAATGACGTAATATTCTATTTATACTACTAACCGCCAGTATTAGTTCCGGGTCTCTAGCCCTCGGTGTTGGTAGCAGTCTCTCTACCGTAAACTCCGCCCGGTTACCGCCCAGTCTGAGTATCTGCAGGGCCTGTTGATGGAGGACATCGATGGTGGATATCCCGTTGATATTCAATACGACATCCCCTGGTTCCAGCATACCCGCCGCAGGTCCGGAGTTCAGAACCTAGAGTATTAAATAAAAATGAATAAAACTAGGTCCAACACAACCTGAAAGTATAAAACTGGGCCCAACACAACCTGAAAGTATAAAACTGGGTTCAACACAAACTGAAATATAAAACTAGGTTCAACACAAACTGAAAGTATAAAACTAGGTCCAACACAAACTGAAAGTATAAAACTAGGTCCAACACAAACTGAAAGTATAAAACTAGGTCCAACACAAACTCAAAGTATAAAACTAGGTCCAACACAAACTGACAGTATAAAACTGTGTCCAACACAAACTGAAAGTATAAAACTAGGTCCAACACAAACTGAAATATAAAACTAGGTTCAACACAAACTGTAAGTATAAAACTAGGTCCAACACAAACTGACAGTATAAAACTGGGTCCAACACAAACTGAAAGTATAAAACTAGGTCCAACACAAACTGAAAGTATAAAACTAGGTCCAACACAAACTCAAAGTATAAAACTAGGTCCGACACAAACTGAAAGTATAAAACTAGGTGAAACACATACTGAAAGTATACAATTAGGTTCAACACAAACTGAAAGTATAAAATTAGGTTCAACACAAACTGAAAGTATAAAACTAGGTCCAACACAAACTGAAATATAAAACTAGGTCCAACACAAACTGAAAGTATAAAACTATGTCCAACACAAACTGTAATAATAAAACTAGGTCCAACACAAACTAAAAGTATAAAACTAGGTCCAACACAAACTGAAAGTATAAATCTAGGTACAACACAAACTGAAAGTATAAAAACTAGGTCCAACACAAACTGAAAGTATAAAACTAGATCCAACACAAACTGAACGTATAAAACTAGGTCCAACACAAACTGAAAGTATAAAACTAAGTCCAACACAAACTGAAAGCATAAAACTAGGTTCAACATAAACTGAAAGTATACAACTAGGTTCAACACAAACTGAAAGTATAAAACTAAGTCCAACACAAACTGAAATATAAAACTAGGTTCAACACAAACTGAAAGTATAAAACTAGGTCCAACACAAACTGTAATAATAAAACTAGGTCCAACACAAACAAAAAGTATAAAACTAGGTCCAACACAAACTGAAAGCATAAATCTAGGTACAACACAAACTGAAAGTATAAAACTAGGTCCAACACAAACTGAAAGTATAAAACTAGGTCCAACACAAACTGAAAGTATAAAACTAGGTCCAACACAAACTCAAAGTATAAAACTAGGTCCGACACAAACTGAAAGTATAAAACTAGGTGAAACACATACTGAAAGTATAAAATTAGGTTCAACACAAACTGAAAGTATAAAACTGGGTCCAACACAAACTGAAAGTATAAAACTAGGTCCAACACAAACTAAAAGTATAAAACTGGGTCCAACACAAACTGAAAGTATAAAACTAGGTCCAACACAAACTGAAAGTATAAAACTAGGTCCAACACAAACTCAAAGTATAAAACTAGGTCCGACACAAACTGAAAGTATAAAACTAGGTGAAACACATACTGAAAGTATAAAATTAGGTTCAACACAAACTGAAAGTATAAAATTAGGTTCAACACAAACTGAAAGTATAAAACTAGGTCCAACACAAACTGAAATATAAAACTAGGTCCAACACAAACTGAAAGTATAAAACTAGGTCCAACACAAACTGTAATAATAAAACTAGGTCCAACACAAACTAAAAGTATAAAACTAGGTCCAACACAAACTGAAAGTATAAATCTAGGTACAACACAAACTGAAAGTATAAAAACTAGGTCCAACACAAACTGAAAGTATAAAACTAGATCCAACACAAACGGAAAGTATAAAACTAGGTCCAACACAAACTGAAAGTATAAAACTAAGTCCAACACAAACTGAAAGTATAAAACTAGGTTCAACATAAACTGAAAGTATACAACTAGGTTGAACACAAACTGAAAGTATAAAACTAGGTCCAACACAAACTGAAATATAAAACTAGGTTCAACACAAACTGAAAGTATAAAACTAGGTCCAACACAAACTGAAATATAAAACTAGGTCCAATACAAACTGAAAGTATAAAACTAGGTCCAACACAAACTGTAATAATAAAACTAGGTCCAACACAAACTAAAAGTATAAAACTAGGTCCAACACAAACTGAAAGTAAAAATCTAGGTACAACACAAACTGAAAGTATAAAAACTAGGTCCAACACAAACTGAAAGTATAAAACTAGGTCCAACACAAACTGAAAGTATAAAACTAGGTCCAACACAAACTAAAAGTATAAAACTAGGTCCACCAAAACTGAAAGTATAAAACTAGGTCCAACACAAACTGAAAGTATAAAATTAGGTTCAACACAAATGAAAGTATAAAACTAGGTTCAACACAAACTGAAAGTATAAAACTAGGTGAAACACATACTGAAAGTATAAAATTAGGTTCAACACAAACTGAAAGTATAAAATTAGGTTCAACACGAACTGAAAGTATAAAACTAGGTCTGACACAAACTGAATGTATAAAACTAGGTGAAACACATACTGAAAGTATAAAATTAGGTTCAACACAAACTGAAAGTATAAAATTAGGTTCTCAACAGAAACTGAAAGTATAAAACTAGGTTCAACACAACCTGAAAGTATAAAACTTGGTCCAACACAAACTGAAATATAAAACTAGGTTCAACACAAACTGAAAGTATAAAACAGGGTCCAACACAAACTGAAAGTATAAAACTAGGTCCAACACAAACTGAAAGTATAAAACTAGGTTCAACACAAACTGAAAGTATAAAACTAGGTTCAACACAAATGAAAGAATAAAACTAGGTCCAACACAAACTGAAATATAAAACTAGGTCCAACACAAACTGAAAGTATAAAACTAGGTCCAACACAAACTGTAATATTAAAACTAGGTCCAACATAAACTAAAAGTATAAAACTAGGTCCAACACAAACTGAAAGTATAAATCTAGGTACAACACAAACTGAAAGTATAAAAACTAGGTTCAACACAAACTGAAAGTATAAAACTAGGTCCAACACAAACTGAAATATAAAACTAGGTCCAACACAAACTGAAAGTATATAACTAGGTCCAACACAAACTGTAATAATAAAACTAGGTCCAACACAAACTAAAAGTATACAACTGGGTCCAACACAAACTGAAAGTATAAAACTAAATCCAACAACACAAACTGAAAGTATAAAACTAGTTTCAACACAAACTGAAAGTATAAAACTAGGTCCAACACAAACTGAAATATAAAACTAGGTTCAACACAAACTGAAAGTATAAAACTAGGTCCAACACAAACTGAAATATAAAACTAGGTCCAACACAAACTGAAAGTATAAAACTAGGTCCAACACAAACTGTAATAAGAAAACTAGGTCCAACACAAACTAAAAGTATAAAACTAGGTCCAACACAAACTGAAAGTATAAATCTAGGTACAACACAAACTGAAAGTATAAAAACTAGGTCCAACACAAACTGAAAGTATAAAACTAGGTCCAACACAAACTGAAAGTATAAAACTAGGTCCAACACAAACTAAAAGTATAAAACTAGGTCCAACACAAACTAAAAGTATAAAACTAGGTCCAACACAAACTGAAAGTATAAAACTAGGTTCAACACAAATGAAAGTTTAAAACTAGGTCCAACACAAACTGACAGTATAAAACTGGGTCCAACACAAACTGAAAGTATAAAACTAGGTCCAACACAAACTGAAAGTATAAAACTAGGTCCAACACAAACTGAAAGTATAAAACTAGGTCCGACACAAACTGAAAGTATAAAACTAGGTGAAACACAAACTGAAAGTATAAAATTAGGTTCAACACAAACTGAAAGTATAAAATTAGGTTCTCAACACAAACTGAAAGTATAAAACTAGGTCCAACACAAACGGAAAGGATAAAAATAGGTTCAACACAAACTGAAAGAATATAACTAGGTCCAGCACAAACTGAAAGTATAAAACTGGGTCCAACACAAACTGAAAGTATAAAACTAAGTCCAACACAAACTGAAAGTATAAAACTAGGTCCAACACAAACTGAAAGTATAAAACTAGGTCCAACACAAACTGTAATAATAAAACTAGGTCCAACACAAACTAAAAGTATAAAACTAGGTCCAACACAAACTGAAAGTATAAATCTAGGTACAACACAAACTGAAAGTATAAAAACTAGGTCCAACACAAACGGAAAGTATAAAACTAGGTTCAACACAAACTGAAAGTATAAAACTAGGTCCAACACAAACGGAAAGTATAAAACTAGGTCCAACACAAACTGAAAGTATAAAGCTAGGTCCAACACAAACTAAAAGTATAAAACTAGGTCCAACACAAACTAAAAGTATAAAACTAGGTCCAACACAAACTGAAAGTATAAAACTAGGTCCAACACAAACTGAAAGTATAAAACTAGGTCCAACACAAACGGAAAGTATAAAACTAGGTCCAACACAAACGGAAAAGTATAAAACTAAGTTCAACACGAACTGAAAGTATAAAACTAGGTCCAACACAAACTAAAAGTATAAAAGTAGGTCCAACACAAACTGAAAGTATAAATCTAGGTACAACACAAACTGAAAGTATAAAAACTAGGTCCAACACAAACGGAAAGTATAAAACTAGGTTCAACACAAACTGAAAGTATAAAACTAGGTCCAACACAAACTGAAATATAAAACTAGGTTCAACACAAACTGAAAGTATAAAACTAGGTCCAACACAAACTGAAATATAAAACTAGGTCCAATACAAACTGAAAGTATAAAACTAGGTCCAACACAAACTGTAATAATAAAACTAGGTCCAACACAAACTAAAAGTATAAAACTAGGTCCAACACAAACTGAAAGTAAAAATCTAGGTACAACACAAACTGAAAGTATAAAAACTAGGTCCAACACAAACTGAAAGTATAAAACTAGGTCCAACACAAACTGAAAGTATAAAACTAGGTCCAACACAAACTAAAAGTATAAAACTAGGTCCAACAAAACTGAAAGTATAAAACTAGGTCCAACACAAACTGAAAGTATAAAATTAGGTTCAACACAAATGAAAGTATAAAACTAGGTTCAACACAAACTGAAAGTATAAAACTAGGTGAAACACATACTGAAAGTATAAAATTAGGTTCAACACAAACTGAAAGTATAAAATTAGGTTCAACACGAACTGAAAGTATAAAACTAGGTCTGACACAAACTGAATGTATAAAACTAGGTGAAACACATACTGAAAGTATAAAATTAGGTTCAACACAAACTGAAAGTATAAAATTAGGTTCTCAACACAAACTGAAAGTATAAAACTAGGTTCAACACAACCTGAAAGTATAAAACTAGGTCCAACACAAACTGAAATATAAAACTAGGTTCAACACAAACTGAAAGTATAAAACAGGGTCCAACACAAACTGAAAGTATAAAACTAGGTCCAACACAAACTGAAAGTATAAAACTAGGTTCAACACAAACTGAAAGTATAAAACTAGGTTCAACACAAATGAAAGAATAAAACTAGGTCCAACACAAACTGAAATATAAAACTAGGTCCAACACAAACTGAAAGTATAAAACTAGGTCCAACACAAACTGTAATATTAAAACTAGGTCCAACATAAACTAAAAGTATAAAACTAGGTCCAACACAAACTGAAAGTATAAATCTAGGTACAACACAAACTGAAAGTATAAAAACTAGGTTCAACACAAACTGAAAGTATAAAACTAGGTCCAACACAAACTGAAATATAAAACTAGGTCCAACACAAACTGAAAGTATATAACTAGGTCCAACACAAACTGTAATAATAAAACTAGGTCCAACACAAACTAAAAGTATACAACTGGGTCCAACACAAACTGAAAGTATAAAACTAAATCCAACAACACAAACTGAAAGTATAAAACTAGGTTCAACACAAACTGAAAGTATAAAACTAGGTCCAACACAAACTGAAATATAAAACTAGGTTCAACACAAACTGAAAGTATAAAACTAGGTCCAACACAAACTGAAATATAAAACTAGGTCCAACACAAACTGAAAGTATAAAACTAGGTCCAACACAAACTGTAATAAGAAAACTAGGTCCAACACAAACTAAAAGTATAAAACTAGGTCCAACACAAACTGAAAGTATAAATCTAGGTACAAAACAAACTGAAAGTATAAAAACTAGGTCCAACACAAACTGAAAGTATAAAACTAGGTCCAACACAAACTGAAATATAAAACTAGGTCCAACACAAACTGAAAGTATATAACTAGGTCCAACACAAACTGAAAGTATAAAACAGGGTCCAACACAAACTGAAAGTATAAAACTAGGTCCAACACAAACTGAAAGTATAAAACTAGGTTCAACACAAACTGAAAGTATAAAACTAGGTTCAACACAAATGAAAGAATAAAATTAGGTCCAACACAAACTGAAATATAAAACTAGGTCCAACACAAACTGAAAGTATAAAACTAGGTCCAACACAAACTGTAATATTAAAACTAGGTCCAACATAAACTAAAAGTATAAAACTAGGTCCAACACAAACTGAAAGTATAAATCTAGGTACAACACAAACTGAAAGTATAAAAACTAGGTTCAACACAAACTGAAAGTATAAAACTAGGTCCAACACAAACTGAAATATAAAACTAGGTCCAACACAAACTGAAAGTATATAACTAGGTCCAACACAAACTGTAATAATAAAACTAGGTCCAACACAAACTAAAAGTATACAACTGGGTCCAACACAAACTGAAAGTATAAAACTAAATCCAACAACACAAACTGAAAGTATAAAACTAGGTTCAACACAAACTGAAAGTATAAAACTAGGTCCAACACAAACTGAAATATAAAACTAGGTTCAACACAAACTGAAAGTATAAAACTAGGTCCAACACAAACTGAAATATAAAACTAGGTCCAACACAAACTGAAAGTATAAAACTAGGTCCAACACAAACTGTAATAAGAAAACTAGGTCCAACACAAACTAAAAGTATAAAACTAGGTCCAACACAAACTGAAAGTATAAATCTAGGTACAAAACAAACTGAAAGTATAAAAACTAGGTCCAACACAAACTGAAAGTATAAAACTAGGTCCAACACAAACTGAAAGTATAAAACTAGGTCCAACACAAACTAAAAGTATAAAACTAGGTCCAACACAAACTAAAAGTATAAAACTAGGTCCAACACAAACTGAAAGTATAAAACTAGGTTCAACACAAATGAAAGTTTAAAACTAGGTCCAACACAAACTGACAGTATAAAACTGGGTCCAACACAAACTGAAAGTATAAAACTAGGTCCAACACAAACTGAAAGTATAAAACTAGGTCCAACACAAACTGAAAGTATAAAACTAGGTCCGACACAAACTGAAAGTATAAAACTAGGTGAAACACAAACTGAAAGTATAAAATTAGGTTCAACACAAACTGAAAGTATAAAACTAGGTGAAACACAAACTGAAAGTATAAAATTAGGTTCAACACAAACTGAAAGTATAAAATTAGGTTCTCAACACAAACTGAAAGTATAAAACTAGGTCCAACACAAACGGAAAGGATAAAAATAGGTTCAACACAAACTGAAAGAATATAACTAGGTCCAGCACAAACTGAAAGTATAAAACTGGGTCCAACACAAACTGAAAGTATAAAACTAAGTCCAACACAAACTGAAAGTATAAAACTAGGTCCAACACAAACTGAAAGTATAAAACTAGGTCCAACACAAACTGTAATAATAAAACTAGGTCCAACACAAACTAAAAGTATAAAACTAGGTCCAACACAAACTGAAAGTATAAATCTAGGTACAACACAAACTGAAAGTATAAAAACTAGGTCCAACACAAACGGAAAGTATAAAACTAGGTTCAACACAAACTGAAAGTATAAAACAAGGTCCAACACAAACGGAAAGTATAAAACTAGGTTCAACACAAACTGAAAGTATAAAACTAGGTCCAACACAAACTGAAAGTATAAAACTAGGTACAGCACAAACTAAAAGTATAAAACTAGGTCCAACACAAACGGAAAGTATAAAATTATGTTCAACACAAACTGAAAGCTTAAAACTAGGTTCAACACAAACTGAAAGTATAAAACTAGGTCCAACACAAACTGAAAGTATAAAACTAGGTCCAAAACAAACTGAAAGTATAAAACTAGGTCCAACACAAACTGAAAGTATAAAGCTAGGTCCAACACAAACTAAAAGTATAAAACTAGGTCCAACACAAACTAAAAGTATAAAACTAGGTCCAACACAAACTGAAAGTATAAAACTAGGTCCAACACAAACTGAAAGTATAAAACTAGGTCCAACACAAACGGAAAGTATAAAACTAGGTCCAACACAAACGGAAAAGTATAAAACTAAGTTCAACACGAACTGAAAGTATAAAACTAGGTCCAACACAAACTAAAAGTATAAAACTAGGTCCAACACAAACTGAAAGTATAAATCTAGGTACAACACAAACTGAAAGTATAAAAACTAGGTCCAACACAAACGGAAAGTATAAAACTAGGTTCAACACAAACTGAAAGTATAAAACTAGGTCCAACACAAACGGAAAGTATAAAACTAGGTTCAACACAAACTGAAAGTATAAAACTAGGTCCAACACAAACTGAAAGTATAAAACTAGGTACAGCACAAACTAAAAGTATAAAACTAGGTCCAACACAAACGGAAAGTATAAAATTATGTTCAACACAAACTGAAAGTATAAAACTAGGTTCAACACAAACTGAAAGTATAAAACTAGGTCCAACACAAACTGAAAGTATAAAACTAGGTCCAAAACAAACTGAAAGTATAAAACTAGGTCCAACACAAACTGAAAGTATAAAGCTAGGTCCAACACAAACTAAAAGTATAAAACTAGGTCCAACACAAACTAAAAGTATAAAACTAGGTCCAACACAAACTGAAAGTATAAAACTAGGTCCAACACAAACTGAAAGTATAAAACTAGGTCCAACACAAACGGAAAGTATAAAACTAGGTCCAACACAAACGGAAAAGTATAAAACTAAGTTCAACACAAACTGAAAGTATAAAACTAGGTCCAACACAAACGGAAAGCATAAAACTAGGTTCAACAGAAACTGAAAGTATAAAACTAGGTCCAACACAAACTGAAAGTATAAAACTAGGTCCAACACAAACTAAAAGTATAAAACTAGGTCCAACATAAACGGAAAGTATAAATCTAGGTCCAACACAAACTAAAAGTATAAAACTAGGTCCAACACAAACTGAAAGTATAAAACTAGGTCCAACACAAACTAAAAGCATAAAACTAGGTTCAACACAAACTGAACGTATAAAACAGGGTCCAACAAAAACTGAAAGTATAAAACTGGGTCCAACACAAACTGAAAGAACAAAACTAGGTCCAACACAAACTGAAAGTATAAAACTATGTACAACAAGTAGACCAGCTGTATAAACATCTCAGAATGACCTAACTAAACTCACTTTGGATATTTTCAGTTGTGGTTCATCCTCTACGTCTCTGCCACCTTGCATAGCAACTCCGTATCCATGGGTACTGCTCCTCTCTATGGATACTCGAAGCGTTTCCATGCCGACCTGGCGGTATCCGGTGTTGTACTCCAGACCGTTACAGGATCGGTTCAAGGAATTCCTCTTAACCTCTCGCTTTGGTTTATTTCGGTTAAGGGTCTGCGTGGTTGGTTGCCAGGTGTCGTCAAATTTCGTCCCAATACTGACTAACCCCTTGCGGGATAAGAAATCAAATACGGGTATAATATTCATATTGCGATGTAAGTATAATAATAGCAGCTTACAGACGATAAAACAAACAAACAATTACCTGTGTATGTGTTCTAACAAAAGACTGTCATTGTAGTAATACCGGTAGCAGTTTAGGAAAAATAAAACATTAAGATTAAAAACAGTATCAAATTAAATCAATTCAATTTCAGGAAACGGCAATGATAACCAATACTTGGAAACAAAACCACTAATCATCAAACTTTATCAACTAAATTGAATTGTATTCTTTATATTAAATGTAAGAAAGTATGTTTTATAAATTAATAGACCTTCACACATTTTACAATACCTAGAAGTTATAATACTTTCTCAAAGAATCTCACGTGAACTGCTAATGAATGACGACTATTTAGTAAGTGAACAGTATTGTTTAAAATAAAGGGCCATTGTGTTGTATTGGGGGCTACAAGCTTTACTATTGGCTAGCAAAGTTAGAAGATTTACATGTGAATACCAAGTGTGGTACAGGCCCTATACTTGAAGAATAGCGGCCAATTATTATGTACCTACGGAAGGGGAGACCAGAATACAATAATGAAAACACAATAACAGCGCCCATATTCAGTAATAGGTATAGGAGATGGTCTCAACCCCCATAACTTTCGCTTTTTCCTAAACAATGAATTTGTGTCTGGGACAGTTACCTACAAACGGAATTGCCTTTAGGGCTTGAGTGAGATTCAATGTTTATTACCAATTCTAACAAAGTAATTATTGGTTGCTTAAGACACCAAAGGTAGTCAGTCTATTTACCTGTATGTTGCTATTTTATACAGCTTAGTTGCCCAGCTTAGACGCCATTACAAATAGATAGATATAAATAAGTTGGTGGTACGGGTGTGATTAATCATAAATTGTCTGACTAAGAAAAGTTCGGCCAGGTAACAAGGAAATGTCTATGAATAGAAACATTTATTCGGTTTTTCTCACTAATATTTTTAAAAGTGAGTGAATTAAATCTAACTTTTTTCACTAAATTTTTCGACAATGTAATTTGGACTACATGCTGCGTTTTTTTGAGGAAGGTGATCGATTTGCAGTTCTCCTGTCTGCCGGTAGAGATGTCTGAAAGTTAAAACTTTTTCCCGTTTCCTTGATTTTAATCCGTTTAAGCGAAAACTTGGCATATATCTAATAGAGAACTGGCTACGGTTTTGTGGGATGGTACACCATATACACGTCTAAAGTTTTTTCCGCTAGAGGGCGAAATATATGAAAAATAAAACCTTATCTAATTTCGTTATTTGTTATCCGTTTAAGCTGAAACTTAGCAGATAGATATACATGCTAGACCGTAGACCACATGCTCCACGGTAATACGCCGTAATACACGGCTGCTGGACGGTAAAACGCCGTAATACACGGTTGCTGGACGGTAACACGCTGTAATACACGGCTGCTGGACGGTAATACGCTGTAATATACGGCTGCTGGACGGTAATACGCTGTAATACACGGCTGCTGGACGGTAATACGCTGTAATACACGGCTGCTGGACGGTAATACGCTGTAATACACGGCTGCTGGACGGTAATACGCTGTAATACACGGCTGCAGGACGGTAATACGCTGTAATACACGGCTGCTGGACGGTAATACGCTGTAATATACGGCTGCTGGACGGTAATACGCTGTAATACACGGCTGCAGGACGGTAATACGCTGTAATACACGGCTGCTGGACGGTAATACGCTGTAATATACGGCTGCTGGACGGTAATACGCTGTAATACACGGCTGCTGGACGGTAATACGCTGTAATACACGGCTGCAGGACGGTAATACGCTGTAATACACGGCTGCTGGACGGTAATACGCTGTAATAGACGGCTGTTGGACGGTAATACGCTGTAATACACGGCTGCTGTACGGTAATACGCCGTAATACACGGCTGCTGGACGGTAACACGATGTAATAGACGGCTGTTGGACGGTAATACGCTGTAATACACGGCTGCTGGACGGTAATACGCTGTAATACACGGCTGCTGGACGGTAATACGCTGTAATACACGGCTGTTGTACGGTAATACGCCGTAATATACGGCTGATGTACGGTAATACGCCGTAATACACGGCTGCTGGACGGTAATACGCTGTAATACACGGCTGCTGGACGGTAACGCTCTAATACACGGCTGTTGGACGGTAATACGCTGTAATAGACGGATGCTCCACGGTAATACGCCGTAATACACGGCTGCTGTACGGTAATACGCCGTAATACACGGCTGTTGGACGGTAATACGCCGTAATACACGGCTGCTGGACGGTAATACGCTGTAATAGACGGCTGTTGGACGGTAATACGATGTAATACACGGCTGCTGGACGGTAATACGCTGTAATAGACGGCTGTTGGACGGTAATACGCTGTAATACACGGCTGCTGGACGGTAATACGCTGTAATACACGGCTGCTGTACGGTAATACGCCGTAATATACGGCTGATGTACGGTAATTCGCCGTAATACACGGCTGCTGGACGGTAATACGCTGTAATACACGGCTGCTGGACGGTAACGCTCTAATACACGGCTGCTGGACGGTAACGCTCTAATACACGGCTGTTGGACGGTAATACGCTGTAATAGACGGATGCTCCACGGTAATACGCCGTAATACACGGCTGCTGGACGGTAATACGCTGTAATACACGGCTGCTGGACGGTAATACGCTGTAATACACGGCTGCTGTACGGTAATACGCCGTAATATACGGCTGATGTACGGTAATTCGCCGTAATACACGGCTGCTGGACGGTAATACGCTGTAATACACGGCTGCTGGACGGTAACGCTC
Source organism: Nemertoderma westbladi (assembly GCA_032718475.1). Lineage (NCBI taxonomy): Eukaryota > Metazoa > Xenacoelomorpha > Nemertodermatida > Nemertodermatidae > Nemertoderma > Nemertoderma westbladi. The sequence goes on from JAUCBJ010003919.1 coordinate 25,069, forward strand.
TAATACACGGCTGCTGGACGGTAACGCTCTAATACACGGCTGTTGGACGGTAATACGCTGTAATAGACGGATGCTCCACGGTAATACGTGGTAATACACTGTTGCTGGACGGTAATACGCTGTAATACACGGCTGCTGGACGGTAATACGCTGTAATACACGGCTGCTGGACGGTAATACGCTGTAATAGACGGCTGTTGGACGGTAATACGATGTAATACACGGCTGCTGGACGGTAATACGCTGTAATAGACGGCTGTTGGACGGTAATACGCTGTAATACACGGCTGCTGGACGGTAATACGCTGTAATACACGGCTGCTGGACGGTAACACGCTGTAATAGACGGCTGCTGGACTGTAATAGACGGCTGCTCCACGGTAATACGCTGTAATACACGGCTGCTGGACGGTAATACGCTGTAATACACGGCTGCTGGACGGTAATACGCTGTAATACACGGCTGCTGGACGGTAATACGCTGTAATACACGGCTGCTGGACGGTAATACGCTGTAATACACGGCTGCGGGACGGTAATACGCTGTAATACACGGCTGCTGGACGGTAATACGCTGTAATACACGGCTGCTGGACGGTAATACACTGTAATACACGGCTGCTGGACGGTAATACGCTGTAATACACGGCTGCTGGACGGTAATACGCTGTAATACACGTCTGCTGGACGGTAATACGCTGTAATACACGGCTGCTGGACGGTAATACGCTGTAATACACGGCTGCTGGACGGTAATACGCTGTAATACACGGCTGCTGGACGGTAATACGCTGTAATACACGGCTGCTGGACGGTAATACGCTGTAATACACGGCTGCTGGACGGTAATACGCTGTAATACACGGCTGCTGGACGGTAATGCTTCGGCAGTTGTTCAATCTACCGCTAGTGCAGGTGGGTTGAAATGAAAACCTTCAGTCATTTCGTATTATTGTTTATAATTCTTCCTGATTGATACCTGGCACATATATTCTAGACCTCAGAGTGGGGTTTTGTGAGGTGTTAAATCGTCTGCAGTTACCGAGTCTGCCTATAGGTGGTAAAGTGATTAGGGGACATCTGCTTAGATTTTGCTTATAATTCTTTCGAGTTGATGAATTGGATAAGTTTATGACACGTGCTGCGCGAAGGTCCCACTTTTTGTCTTACATACACCATGTCATGGAATATAGTCTATATTCCATTACTATATTCCAGGACATGGTGTAATATGTAACACAATATCATATATTATTTTGAATCCTTCGATGGTCAGTTTTTCCATCAGAACAACCAAACCACCAGACCATCAAACAGAATGGGTAACTGGTGAAATATCGCCAGAGACTCTTTTTTCAAACACTTGTAGCTAAAGATTGAATGTAAAAATAAAAATTTTGGCTCAGCCATGAAGAAGGAGGAGGGATGTGAAATTATCTCTCTTTCAAATTTAATGTAATCTCATTTGAGATTTGTATAAATATTGGGGTGGGGGTGTTTGTGGTTTCAATAAAGTAAGTTCACTTTTAGGAGTGTAGGCCTATTCTACGGAATGCCTAAAATACCAATTCGCAGTTGGTAGTGCACCGCTACTGTATCAAAGATTGTCTGTTTCTGTTACCGGTACTGGTTGTTAGGCCTATGGTGTTTACTTTTAGTTTGACTTATGCAGCGGATAGCGGAACACTTGAAGACGGAGAGCAAACAGCCTGACAAGGATATTAAATGTGAAATGAATAGGATCGGATAGGATAGAACTATGAAATGATAGGGTCTAAATAATATATTATAGGATAAGGGCCACCCTATTAAGTGTAGAACGTTCGTATAAAAAGGTGTGATATAGTTCTACATTACTTCATACTCTATGGAAGAAAGGTGTGAAAGTATAAAAAAATCAATACATTGAAAATTATAATAATTCTGATACATTTTTATACATATATTGTAACTTGTGACTCGCTGGACTTTTATTTCGGATTTTAACAAAACCTGAAAACTAAAATGAAAATGTTATAAAAATATATTTTTTGTAGATATAAACTCACCTTGTTTGTTTTGTTTCCTCCACATTTACGATAAATAATTAATTAATAATATAATAACTCTCATATCACTATAATCTATTTCATATTTCTTTTATATAAAAATACCCCAAATACAATAAATTACTCATTAAAAAGACGCGAGTGGAATCAATTAGTTTATTATTATTACGAGTTAATTGTACTTTGGCCAGAATTTATTTGGCATTTTAAAACAATAACTCATACAGATTGTCCCTATATACTAACTATTATAACAGGGGAGGGGGGGGGGGGGGGGGTTGTATGTGGGTAAGTGTTGTTCAACCTTCCCACGCCATTAGTAATAAGATACTTTGCAATACAAACGTTAAACTGACACGTAACATTTGCTTATTAAATACGCTGAATACTGATTGGAGTTTTCAAAGATTACGGCTCTAAGTTCCTTCTGGGTTTCAAAATTAGATCACAGATGTTGTACCTAAGTGTCTATGATAAAGTTTACGACAATATTATGCGTTAATAGGCTGAGTCACAAACGACTGTTTCGAAAGGACATTATACCGATACGTCACAGCAAAGTTTATATTGTATTACCTCAGATATTAACGAGTAAGTCATATAGTCATGGCTACCGTATAAATAAATACAAATTGAGTGGAAAACTAAATAGGCCTAATATAGAATTTACCCAAATAATTGCTTTAAAGCCATCACAGGTAGTTTATTATTTTATTCCAAAAGGGAATACTAGTTTCCTAAATTAAATTATATTGTTCTCCCAAAATAAATTTATTTAAGATATTATATTTAAATGTCTGTCAATTTAAGCAGGGGTCTATCCTCCAATTGGTAACGAGAGCGTTTAATATTTTGGTTAAAGAAGCCTGCTCCTGCAAACTTTACCCTCTATTGGTAGTGATAACGTTTACTGTTTTGGTTAGAAAAGCGTGTAGATGGAGCCTGTTCCTTTCCCTCAAATTGTACACGGTAGGAATAGTTTGGGTATCTCAGTTGCGTGGTTACCGGGGTATTTATCCGAGATAGGGATGGGGGGGGGGGGGGGGGGGGGGGGCTGGACGAAAATCTCATCTTGGCGAATTAATATCCCGCCTCAATATAAAATTCGCAATTTAGGGAAGAAATGAGCAGGTTACACAATAGAACAGGTTACAGTTTTATTTTTGAGAGTAATCAGCTGTTATTTGCGTCCAATTTCCCCAAGAGAGGGATGATTTTTTTATTGCGTCAAGCATACAGGACTAGTCAGCACATTTATTGAGCACGATAAGGCAAAATAAGTAGGCAAAAAAAATTAAATAGGCAAAATAAGAAGCATTGAATTTATCAGAAATTATTATAGAAAACTAAGAGTAACATTCTCATTAAATAGAAGCTTACCCATACTCTACATAAGCATAATACATACACCATGTCCTGGAATATAGTTACGAATATAGTGTATATATTTTTGGTCTCATTTTTTAGTTACAAGCGTTGTAATAAAGAGTCTCCGTCGATATTGCACCAGTTACACCGTTGTTATTCTTACTTATAGTGATTTGTTGGTACTGTTAGAAAGCTATGTAGCAATATGCAAGGATTACATCATGTACAATGGAATCTCAATTTCGTCGTAAAACAGCTGAGACATAGGCGTTCGAAAGTTGCATGTTTTAGCACTGCGAGACGCTATTTTAGGTTAATTTAATAAATACACCATATTCTAGAACATTTCGTTTATCCCATACGTAGCTGGGCAACAAAACAATACCTCTATAATCGCACTAGTACGGAACTATTCATACATGATCAAAATGTTCCAGAATATGTTGTATTTATTAACTTTAGAACGCCCATATCTCAGCTATTTTACGACGAAATTGAGATTTTGTTACATATTTGGAAACCTTGCATGGCCAGTTTTCCATAAGTACTAACGAATCGCTATAAGGTTTAGGAAACATGTTAGACGACTGGCACAACATCGAACGAGACACCATTTTCTAAAACCCTCTACCTAAGAAAATTAATTAGAGCAAATATAAAAATTCTGAAGGGATTCTGAAGAAATTCTGAAGAGGTGAAAATGTTTCAAATTTCATAAATGAATTGTAGTTGAGCTGTTAATGCAAATTTAATAATATAATGACAATTGTAATAAGTTGTTTAGAAATGGAAAAAAATGAGAAAGCGCGTCACCGGGGTTGAACCAGCGCTATACTTACGTTTCGACCTATCAGGCCTCTTTAGCAGCGCTAATAGGTTCAGCCACTCCCCCCTGACATTAACCTTTCTATTTATTCCATTTACGTATAGTGCTGGTTCAACCCCCGGTGACGCGCTTTCTCATTTTTTCAATTTCTAAACAACTTATTACAATACTATTCAAATTGCATGCAATCTAATGAAGATTTGTAGAAATGGGGCAACTCTGACCAGAACGAGACTATACACACACTATCTCACCTGGTGCGGCAAGTACCTGACCAGACGAGACTATACGCACACTCTCTCACCTGGGGCGGCAAGTACCTGACCAACGAGACTATACGCACACTCTCTCACTTGGGGCGGCAAGTACCTGACCAGACGAGACTATACGCACACTCTCTCAACTGGGCGGCAAGTACCTGACCAGAACGATGCTATTCGCACACTATCTCACCTGGTGCGGCAAGTACCTGACCAGACGAGACTATACGCACACTCTCTCACCTGGGGCGGCAAGTACCTGACCAGAACGAGACTATACGCACACCCTCTCACCTGGGGCGGCAAGTACCTGACCAGAACGAGACTATACGCACACTCTCTCACCTGGGCGGCAAGTACCTGACCAGAACGATACTATACGCACACTCTCTCACCTGGGGCGGCAAGTACCTGACCAGAACGAGACTATACGCACACCCTCTCACCTGGGGCGGCAAGTACCTGACCAGAACGAGACTATACGCACACCCTCTCACCTGGGGCGGCAAGTACCTGACCAGAACGAGACTATACGCACACTCTCTCACCTGGGCGGCAAGTACCTGACCAGAACGATACTATACGCACACTCTCTCACCTGGGGCGGCAAGTACCTGACCAGAACGAGACTATACGCACACCCTCTCACCTGGGGCGGCAAGTACCTGACCAGAACGAGACTATACGCACACTCTCTCACCTGGGCGGCAAGTACCTGACCAGAACGAGACTATACGCACACCCTCTCACCTGGGGCGGCAAGTACCTGACCAGACGAGACTATACGCACACTCTCTCACCTGTGGCGGCAAGTACCTGACCAGAACGAGACTATACGCACACTCTCTAACCTGGGGCGGCAAGTACCTGACCAGAACGATACTATACGCACACTCTCTCACCTGGGGCGGCAAGTACCTGACCAGAACGAGACTATACGCACACCCTCTCACCTGGGGCGGCAAGTACCTGACCAGAACGAGACTATACGCACACTCTCTCACCTGGGCGGCAAGTACCTGACCAGAACGAGACTATACGCACACTCTCTCACCTGGGGCGGCAAGTACCTGACCAGAACGAGACTATACGCACACTCTCTCACCTGGTGCGGCAAGTACCTGGCCAGAACGAGACTATACGCACACTCTCTAACCTGGGGCGGCAAGTACCTGACCAGAACGAGACTATACGCACACCCTCTCACCTGGGGCGGCAAGTACCTGACCAGAACGAGACTATACGCACACTCTCTCACTTGGTGCGGCAAGTACCTGACCAGAACGAGACTATACGCACACTCTCTCACCTGGGCGGCAAGTACCTGACCAGAACGAGACTATACGCACACTCTCTCACCTGGGGCGGCAAGTACCTGACCAGAACGAGACTATACGCACACTCTCTCACCTGGGGCGGCAAGTACCTGACCAGAACGAGACTATACGCACACCCTCTCACCTGGGGCGGCAAGTACCTGACCAGAACGAGACTATACGCACACTCTCTCACCTGGGGCGGCAAGTACCTGACCAGAACGAGACTATACGCACACTCTCACCTGGGGCGGCAAGTACCTGACCAGACGAGACTATACGCACACTCTCTCCCCTGGGGCGGCAAGTACCTGACCAGAACGAGACTATACGCACACTCTCTCACCTGGGCGGCAAGTACCTGACCAGAACGAGACTATACGCACACTCTCTAACCTGGGGCGGCAAGTACCTGACCAGAACGAGACTATACGCACACCCTCTCACCTGGGGCGGCAAGTACCTGACCAGAACGAGACTATACGCACACTCTCTCACCTGGTGCGGCAAGTACCTGACCAGAACGAGACTATACGCACTCTCTCACTTGGGGCGTTGGTAGGTGCGGCCACCACCAGACCGGATCACCTTATGATTTACCGTTATGACCGATTTGAACAGGGAATCATAATGTTCCAGAATGATTTAGGAAAAAAAATTAATTTCTAAAGCTGCTATTAAATTTATTTCAAAAATAATTTGGCAACATTCCCTACAATAAAATCCTTCTATAATAGTGACTACTATATAACAAATAACACCACTATAACATTTGAGTACATAACGGTAGTATATAACAATGTCGCTAAGAAAATATTTAGATTTAAACCTGAAGTAAAATTTCAGAAGCAAAGATAAATAGAAAAATAAATAAACCGCTTAAAACCATTATAAATGTGTGAAATATAATACACAACATACACAGCAGCACCTCAATATATTATAACAACCTATTCGCAACAATGAAAGACAACATTTAGGTAGCTTGTGTTGATCTATTTAAACAAATAATATAATCTCTCTTCTTTCGACCATATTAAAGTTTCATTCGAATGCGAACTTAACTGGGTATAATTTATTGACAATTTGTTATTTTTCTTACAGTTTATAAGAACAAAACCCAACGATTTTAACCAGAAACAGCGATTTTGTACTTTTTTAAGTTGTGAAACTTTTTATGTTTATCAGTTTATATTTATCGAAAGTGGAAATTAAATCTCTTAAAATATCGTTCAATTTCCAAATTAATATTTTGAAAAAGAAAAATAGAAAAAATATTTTGTAACCGACTGACTAAATATATCATCAATTAAGCAATGTATTTAGCAATAAATGATTAATCGACACAAATAAGAGAAAAATAATTATTTATCTAGCCATTTCTATAGTTTGGCCGACGTCCTTGCAGTAACCGACATAGGAGATCCGGTGGGTTTTAAAGTTTCCCTAACTTAGTATAAAAGCTGTGAGACGGGTTGGTTTCATCGCGAACTCGGTTCAGATATTCCTTTATAGTCGGACGTTCGGCGAAGTCCCGTCCCACAGTTGGGTTAGTTCGCAATACAGCACTGACTGAATCAATCACTATAGTTTATATTTATTAATATTTCATTGTATATATTTTAAATTTATAGTTTGAATTTAACCTGGTTCACTGGAAAAGCAATAATTAAAATCTCACGGGTAAGGTGGATACACTGCACTGGTGCAAAGAGAGAAAAAAATCAGACGATGGAATTCATTTATGTCCAAAATATGATGTTATTGTAGGACACAAGGGGTTAAATTTATTGTAGGACACAAAGGGTTAAATTTATTGTAGGACACAAAGGGTTAAATTTATTGTAGGACACAAGGGGTTAAATTTATTGTAGGACACAAGGGATTAAATTTATTGTAGGACACAAAGGGTTAAATTTATTGTAGGACACAAAGGGTTAAATTTATTGTAGGACACAAGGGATTAAATTTATTGTAGGACACAAAGGGTTAAATTTATTGTAGGACACAAAGGGTTAAATTTATTGTAGGACACAAGGGGTTGAATTTATTGTAGGACACAAAGGGTTAAATTTATTGTAGGACACAAAGGGTTAAATTTATTGTAGGACACAAAGGGTTAAATTTATTGTAGGACACAAGGGATTAAATTTATTGTAGGACACAAGGGGTTAAATTTATTGTAGGACACAAAGGGTTAAATTTATTGTAGGACACAAAGGGTTAAATTTATTGTAGGACACAAGGGATTAAATTTATTGTAGGACACAAGGGGTTGAATTTATTGTAGGACACAAAGGGTTAAATTTATTGTAGGACACAAAGGGTTAAATTTATTGTAGGACACAAGGGATTAAATTTATTGTAGGACACAAGGGGTTAAATTTATTGTAGGACACAAAGGGTTAAATTTATTGTAGGACACAAAGGGTTAAATTTATTGTAGGACACAAGGGATTAAATTTATTGTAGGACACAAAGGGTTAAATTTATTGTAGGACACAAAGGGTTAAATTTATTGTAGGACACAAGAGATTAAATTTATTGTAGGACACAAGGGGTTGAATTTATTGTAGGACACAAAGGGTTAAATTTATTGTAGGACACAAAGGGTTAAATTTATTGTAGGACACAAGGGATTAAATTTATTGTAGGACACAAAGGGTTAAATTTATTGTAGGACACAAGGGATTAAATTTATTGTAGGATACAAAGGGTTAAATTTATTGTAGGACACAAGAGATTAAATTTATTGTAG
>JAUCBJ010003921.1:0-11509 GCA_032718475.1 Nemertoderma westbladi
TCTAGGTAGATCAATCACCATCCCTCTCTCTCTAGGTAGACCAATCACCATCCCTCTCTCTCTAGGTAGATCAATCACCATCCCTCTCTCTCTCTAGGTAGATCAATCACCACCCCTCTCTCTCTAGGTAGATCAATCACCATCCCTCTATCTCGAGGTAGATCAATCACCATCCCTCTCTCTCTAGGTAGGTGAATGGTCAGGATAGATCAATCACCATCCCTCTCTCTCTAGGTAGGTGAATGGTCAGGATAGATCAATCACCATCCCTCTCTCTCTAGGTAGACCAATCACCATCCCTCTCTCTCTAGGTAGATCAATCACCATCCCTCTCTCTCTAGGTAGGTGAATGGTCAGGATAGATCAATCACCATCCCTCTCTCTCTAGGTAGGTGAATGGTCAGGATAGATCAATCACCATCCCTCTCTCTCTAGGTAGACCAATCACCATCCCTCTCTCTCTAGGTAGATCAATCACCATCCCTCTCTCTCTAGGTAGATCAATCACCATCCCTCTCTCTCTAGGTAGATCAATCACCATCCCTCTCTCTCTAGGTAGATCAATCACCATCCCTCTCTCTCTAGGTAGATCAATCACCACCCCTCTCTCTCTAGGTAGATCAATCACCATCCCTCTCTCTCTAGGTAGACCAATCACCATCCCTCTCTCTCTAGGTAGATCAATCACCATCCCTCTCTCTCTAGGTAGACCAATCACCATCCCTCTCTCTCTAGGTAGATCAATCACCATCCCTCTCTCTCTAGGTAGATCAATCACCATCCCTCTCTCTCCAGGTAGACCAATCACCATCCCTCTCTCTCTAGGTAGATCAATCACCACCCCTCTCTCTCTAGGTAGATCAATCACCATCCCTCTCTCTCGAGGTAGATTAATCACCATCCCTCTCTCTCTAGGTAGGTGTTTGGTCAGGATAGATCAATCACCATCCCTCTCTCTCTCTAGGTAGATCAATCACCACCCCTCTCTCTCTAGGTAGATCAATCACCATCCCTCTCTCTCTAGGTAGATCAATCACCATCCCTCTCTCTCTAGGTAGATCAATCACCATCCCTCTCTCTCTAGGTAGATCAATCACCATTCCTCTCTCTCTAGGTAGATCAATCACCATCCCTTACTCTCTAGGCAGATCAATCACCATCGCTCTCTCTCTCTAGGTAGATCAATCACCATCCCTCTCTCTCTAGGTAGACCAATCACCATCCCTCTCTCTCTCTCTAGGTAGATCAATCACCATCCCTCTCTCTCTAGGTAGATCAATCACCATCCCTCTCTCTCTAGGTAGATCAATCACCATCCCTCTCTCTCTAGGTAGATCAATCACCATCCCTCTCTCTCTCTAGGTAGATCAATCACCATTCCTCTCTCTCTAGGTAGATCAATCACCATCCCTCTCTCTCTAGGTAGATCAATCACCATCCCTCTCTCTCTAGGTAGATCAATCACCATCCCTCTCTCTCTAGGTAGATCAATCACCATCCCTCTCTCTCTCTAGGTAGACCAATCACCATCCCTCTCTCTCTAGGTAGATCAATCACCATCCCTCTCTCTCTAGGTAGATCAATCACCATCCCTCTCTCTCTAGGTAGACCAATCACCATCCCTCTCTCTCTCTAGGTAGATCAATCACCATCCCTCTCTCTCTAGGTAGACCAATCACCATCCCTCTCTCTCTAGGTAGATCAATCACCATCCCTCTCTCTCTCTAGGTAGATCAATCACCATCCCTCTCTCTCTCTAGGTAGACCAATCACCATCCCTCTCTCTCTAGGTAGATCAATCACCATCCCTCTCTCTCTCTAGGTAGATCAATCACCATCCCTCTCTCTCTCTAGGTAGATCAATCACCATCCCTCTCTCTCTCTAGGTAGACCAATCACCATCCCTCTCTCTCTCTAGGTAGATCAATCACCATCCCTCTCTCTCTAGGTAGACCAATCACCATCCCTCTCTCTCTAGGTAGATCAATCACCATCCCTCTCTCTCTAGGTAGATCAATCACCATTCCTCTCTCTCTCTAGGTAGATCAATCACCATCCCTCTCTCTCTCTAGGTAGATCAATCACCATCCCTCTCTCTCTAGGTAGATCAATCACCATCCCTCTCTCTCTAGGTAGACCAATCACCATCCCTCTCTCTCTCTAGGTAGATCAATCACCATCCCTCTCTCTCTAGGTAGATCAATCACCATCCCTCTCTCTCTAGGTAGACCAATCACCATCCCTCTCTCTCTCTAGGTAGATCAATCACCATCCCTCTCTCTCTAGGTAGATCAATCACCATCCCTCTCTCTCTCTAGGTAGATCAATCACCATCCCTCTCTCTCTAGGTAGATCAATCACCATCCCTCTCTCTCTAGGTAGACCAATCACCATCCCTCTCTCTCTCTAGGTAGACCAATCACCATCCCTCTCTCTCTCTAGGTAGATCAATCACCATCCCTCTCTCTCTAGGTAGATCAATCACCATCCCTCTCTCTCTAGGTAGGTGATTGGTTAGGATAGATCAATCACCATCCCTCTCTCTCTAGGTAGATCAATCACCATCCCTCTCTCTCTAGGTAGACCAATCACCATCCCTCTCTCTCTCTAGGTAGATCAATCACCATCCCTCTCTCTCTAGGTAGATCAATCACCATCCCTCTCTCTCTAGGTAGACCAATCACCATCCCTCTCTCTCTCTAGGTAGATCAATCACCATCCCTCTCTCTCTAGGTAGATCAATCACCATCCCTCTCTCTCTAGGTAGACCAATCACCATCCCTCTCTCTCTCTAGGTAGATCAATCACCATCCCTCTCTCTCTAGGTAGATCAATCACCATCCCTCTCTCTCTCTAGGTAGATCAATCACCATCCCTCTCTCTCTAGGTAGACCAATCACCATCCCTCTCTCTCTCTAGGTAGATCAATCACCATCCCTCTCTCTCTAGGTAGATCAATCACCATCCCTCTCTCTCTAGGTAGACCAATCACCATCCCTCTCTCTCTCTAGGTAGATCAATCACCATCCCTCTCTCTCTAGGTAGATCAATCACCATCCCTCTCTCTCTCTAGGTAGATCAATCACCATTCCTCTCTCTCTAGGTAGATCAATCACCATCCCTCTCTCTCTAGGTAGATCAATCACCATCCCTCTCTCTCTAGGTAGACCAATCACCATCCCTCTCTCTCTCTAGGTAGATCAATCACCATCCCTCTCTCTCTAGGTAGATCAATCACCATCCCTCTCTCTCTAGGTAGATCAATCACCATCCCTCTCTCTCTAGGTAGACCAATCACCATCCCTCTCTCTCTCTAGGTAGATCAATCACCATCCCTCTCTCTCTAGGTAGATCAATCACCATCCCTCTCTCTCTAGGTAGATCAATCACCATCCCTCTCTCTCTAGGTAGACCAATCACCATCCCTCTCTCTCTCTAGGTAGATCAATCACCATCCCTCTCTCTCTAGGTAGATCAATCACCATCCCTCTCTCTCTAGGTAGATCAATCACCATCCCTCTCTCTCTCTAGGTAGACCAATCACCATCCCTCTCTCTCTCTAGGTAGATCAATCACCATCCCTCTCTCTCTCTAGGTAGATCAATCACCATTCCTCTCTCTCTAGGTTGATCAATCACCATCCCTCTCTCTCTAGGTAGATCAATCACCATCCCTCTCTCTCTAGGTAGACCAATCACCATCCCTCTCTCTCTCTAGGTAGATCAATCACCATCCCTCTCTCTCTAGGTAGATCAATCACCATCCCTCTCTCTCTAGGTAGATCAATCACCATCCCTCTCTCTCTAGGTAGATCAATCACCATCCCTCTCTCTCTAGGTAGATCAATCACCATCCCTCTCTCTCTAGGTAGACCAATCACCATCCCTCTCTCTCTAGGTAGATCAATCACCATCCCTCTCTCTCTAGGTAGATCAATCACCATCCCTCTCTCTCTAGGTAGATCAATCACCATCCCTCTCTCTCTAGGTAGATCAATCACCATCCCTCTCTCTCTAGGTAGATCAATCACCATCCCTCTCTCTCTAGGTAGACCAATCACCATCCCTCTCTCTCTAGGTAGATCAATCACCATCCCTCTCTCTCTAGGTAGATCAATCACCATCCCTCTCTCTCTCTAGGTAGATCAATCACCATCCCTCTCTCTCTAGGTAGATCAATCACCATCCCTCTCTCTCTAGGTAGACCAATCACCATCCCTCTCTCTCTCTAGGTAGATCAATCACCATCCCTCTCTCTCTAGGTAGATCAATCACCATCCCTCTCTCTCTAGGTAGATCAATCACCATCCCTCTCTCTCTAGGTAGATCAATCACCATCCCTCTCTCTCTAGGTAGACCAATCACCATCCCTCTCTCTCTAGGTAGATCAATCACCATCCCTCTCTCTCTAGGTAGATCAATCACCATCCCTCTCTCTCTAGGTAGATCAATCACCATCCCTCTCTCTCTAGGTAGATCAATCACCATCCCTCTCTCTCTAGGTAGATCAATCACCATCCCTCTCTCTCGAGGTAGATCAATCACCATCCCTCTCTCTCTAGATAGGTGATTGGTCAGGATAGATCAATCACCATCCCTCGCTCTCTAGGTAGATTAATCACCATCCCTCTCTCTCTAGGTAGGTGTTTGGTCAGGATAGATCAATCACCATCCCTCTCTCTCTAGGTAGATCAATCACCATCCCTCTCTCTCCAGGTAGATCAATCACCATCCCTCTCTCTCTAGGTAGATCAATCACCATCCCTCTCTCTCTAGGTAGATCAATCACCATCCCTCTCTCTCGAGGTAGATCAATCACCATCCCTCTCTCTCTAGATAGACCAATCACCATCCCTCTCTCTCTAGGTAGCCAATCACCATCCCTCTCTCTCTCTCTAGGTAGATCAATCACCATCCCTCTCTCTCTAGGTAGACCAATCACCTTCCCTCTCTCTCTAGGTAGACCAATCACCATCCCCCTCTCTCTCTAGGTAGATCAATCACCATCCCTCTCTCTCTACTACTACTAGGATCGGCATGCTGCATTGCAGCTGCATTTTTGAGAATGCTGTGCCGGCTTGTCAACAAAATTGCACCGCCACAACTCCCTATCACCCATGACATTTGCTAGATCATACGCATCTTCAAGGCCAGTGTCCTTTAAGATGTGTCTCAAGAAAGTCATGGGCTGTCCACCATGCTTATTCACTCCATGAGGCTGTCAAAGTACAAGATTATGCACTGGCTGGTCCTCACGGCGAAAGCAATGTCCTGCAAAGCGGAGGCGATTTTGTTCTAGTGTCAAGCTTGGGGGAACCAATGAGACACCCCCAATGTTATATAGTGTCTGGTTGGAGATGTGTGCATTGTATTTGACACAATGCACCCGGCGTAGCATTCTTGTGAATGTGCCATCCAGAGATTTGGTGTCCTCAGCAGTTAGAGCCCAGCATGGACTCCCGTAGAGGAGTACTGGAACTACTGCTGCTCTAAATAATCGGACCTTAAGTTTCCGATTATTCTCGGTGACTTCCAAATCCTGGAAAGCCTATTCAAGGCTGCCCATGCCTTTCCCTTACGTATTCGAAGGTCCTCACCTGACTTCCGGATCCATGATCCCAGTTAACAGAAGTCGTCCACATGCTCAAGCATACCATCCTTTGAGCTTATGCTCATCCGATCAGAGACTTGCTGAGGACTTTCAAAGTTAACTGTCAAAATTTTGGTCTTTCTGGAGTTAATAAAAAGACCAACACTAGAAGCAGCATGTTCTAATGAGCTGAGGAGCCGTTGGGCTCCCTCTAATGATTCTGAGAGTACTCCTAAGTCATCAGCAAAGTCTAGATCAGTTAGGTACTTCGCAGGATTTCCTCGACTTCTGGAGCCAGTAGGTGGAGTTATCATCACCCCATCATCATTATGATGATCTAAGGACATGCGTAGAACATAGTCAACCACAATAATGAACAAGAATGGTGCAAGTGTGTCTCCTTGGAGGACGCCCCATAACACTTCAAATGGTTCTGTGTCACCGTCAACAGTAGACACAAATGTTGTCGAACCATCGTATACTGACTGATCTGATTGCTGCAATAATTTCATCAGGAATCCCATATAATGAAAGTATGCTGAACATACGTGAGCGAGAGACTGGATCAAAGGCCTTGAAGAAGTCAACAAAGATAACAGCCAGATGCCTGTCTTTCTTTTTTGATAATTCTTCAATTATCCTTCTAAGTGCCAAAATGGGCTCCATGGTCCCACGAACTTTACGGAACCCATTCTGATTTTCATGGAGCAGTCTCTCAATGGGATCCCTGATGCGATTTAATAGAATCCTATTGTATAGCTTTGCAGCAATCGAGATCAATAAGATTCCCCGAAAAGAACCATAGAGTGTTAGGTTGCCCTTCTTGGGAACTGGCACCAACTTATTTGTTTTCATTTCTTGTTGTTCGGTATATGTCTACTATGATGGGATAGATGAGCTTTAAACACTCAGGTATTTTAAAGACCTCAGGGGGAACACCATCTACTCCACTGTCACGATTGGTCTTAATGCTCTTTGCAGCAGCCTTCACTTCTGCAAAGGAGATATCGCCAATGGGAATATCTGGGAGTACAGACTCAGACACTTTTACTTCTATAAAGTTATCGGGCAATACCCTGTCATTATTGAGGAGCTTTTCAAAGTGGGCTTTCCAACCATTGAGGCAATCGGCTGGTGATTCAGCCTTAACCTTGGTGGTTGGTTGACTTTTCCGCCCAGTAAGCAAATTGATCGATTTCCATGCCTGGGATGATTGCCTGCTGTCGTCAGCATCATTGATGGCATCAACCTGTTGGTTTATTAGCTCCTGTAGATTAACAGAGTACTGCCTGTTCAGGGACCTAGATGCAGCCTTAACTGCATTCTTGGCCGCTGTAGTCTGTTTGAGTCGGGACTCTTTCTGCGCCTTATGAAGGTCATTTCAGAACTTCTGAATTTTGTTGTCAGTCCAGGGGGCCCTTTTCCTGTTGCGAGGGTATACAGGAACTGTTTCTGCAGCTGCTAACTTAACTGCTTCTGTAAAGGCAGTATAGCCCTCACAGTGATCTGCCGCCTCAGAGGCAAGAGCCTCATACCTGTTGCTCAGCTGTAGTGTGAAGCTGGATCTCACACTTGGCTGTTGCAACAGAGAGGACCAGTCATGCCGCGGCAAGGCAGATTTCGTTGTGCTGCTAGCACGCAGACTAAGTCTTACCTTGGCCACAATAAGGTGGTGATCACTGGAGAAGGGTCGATGTGTAAATGCATTACAGTCTTGTATAGAGCTCCTGTATTTCCTACGAAACAGAATATGGTCTATCTGGGACTTGTGACCACTGGGTCCACTATGAGTCCATAGCTTTCCAGTTCGCTTCTTGAACTGGGTTCCAGCCGAAAACAATCCATTTCCAGAGATAAAATCCTGAAGATGGACAGAATTTCGGTTAACACTATTGCTATAGACCCAGGGCGATGTAGGTGATTGATGCAGACTTGCCTTAAAGTCTCCCAGGAATGTTAAGAATGCATGCTGATCCACTCCATCAGTTGCTGCTTGTAGATTGTGGTAGAAATTTTCCACCTCCTCTACAAGGGCAACACTAGTTGGAGAGTAGCACACAATCAGAACCACCTTAGGAAACTTCTTAGCCAGTCTTCCAGAACATGAGAAGTGGCAACGGATGATGCGGTTAGAGATTTGGTCTATTTTGTCCAATGCTGCATGTGCAGTTGGATTCATCAATAGACCAATTCCACCATTGTCACTATCATCTGCTGACGCGAGGGCGAGTTGCCAACCGCCCCCCATGTCCTTAGTCAGAACCTCATCAGTCTGTCCAGTCTGCATTCGGTGCTCTTGAACACCCACTGCGCTAAGAGAAAGCTTATCTGCCAAGGCAGTCAGCTCACCTTGTCGCATTGGAGACCCGAGTGTTAGGGTGTTTACTGAGGCTAGTCTAGTGACTTGCCTCAGATTCACCAATGGCTTTGTTGGTCGGGGTGGAACATGAGAGTAGCCTCCAACTCCAGAATCCCTCTCTCCATCACAATCTGGCCTCCCTGGTGACCCAGGGTTTGGGCCAGAAAGGTCATCAGGAAAGGGACTCAAAGAATTGTTGGCTGCCCTCTCTCCAGTAGGGGGTGAGACAGGCAGCCGGTCAGGAGTTAACTGACGCCTGTGAGGCCGATTGTGTCCGGTAATTCCACTGGCCTCTAGTGGCCGGACCTCCGCATTGCTAATGTAATCCATAGTGGGGGTTGGGGGGTGCTTTTTTGCCGAGTCAGCTCTCGGGGCAAATACCACACCCTGGTTTGCCATTCCACAGGGTGGGTGTCGCAATGGAGTCAGATATGAGGCCCATCACCCATATCTACTCTGGCGCACATGACCCGCCATTGGCTGTTGCAGCTCATCTGCTGGGTCATGCCCTGTACCCTTGCTGCCAGGTGCAGGTCGCAGTGAAGTGCTCTCAGATTGGACATGAGAACACTCTACTCCTGACCAGCCATTGGTAGATCACCATCTGCCTGGTCAGGCCATATACCCCTGCAGCCAAGTATATGGGTCCTTAATCCAGGACCAAGGGCGTCCTTATCCCAGAACGAAGGGGGTCCTAGTTACATGACCAGATTTGCCCTAGTAAGAGGGTCTATGCAGCTACAGGTGGCACCTCCTTTATGCTGCATGGAGGTGGCAAGTTTTCTTGATCAATGACCTAGAATACCTGACCTGACCTGATCCCTCTCTCTCTAGGTAGGTGATTGGTTAGGATAGATCAATCACCATCCCTCTCTCTCTAGGTATATCAATCACCATCCCTCTCTCTCGAGGTAGATCAATCACCATCCCTCTCTTTCTAGGTAGGTGATTGGTCAGGATAGATCAATCACCATCCCTCTCTCTCTAGGTAGATCAATCACCATCCCTCTCTCTCTAGGTAGATCAATCACCATCCCTCTCTCTCTAGTTAGACCAATCACCATCCCTCTCTCTCTAAGTAGATCAATCACCATCCCTCTCTCTCCAGGTAGATCAATCACCATCCCTCTCTCTCTAGGTAGATCAATCACCACCCCTCTCTCTCTAGGTAGGTGAATGGTCAGGATAGATCAATCAACATCCCTCTCTCTCTAGGTAGATCAATCACCACCCCTCTCTCTCGAGGTAGATCAATCACCACCCCTCTCTCTCTAGGTAGGTGAATGGTCAGGATAGATCAATCACCATCGCTCTCTCTCTAGGTAGATCAATCACCATCCCTCTCTCTCTAGGTAGATCAATCACCATCCCTCTCTCTCTAGGTAGATCAATCACCATCCCTCTCTCTCTCTAGGTAGATCAATCACCATCCCTCTCTCTCTAGGTAGATCAATCACCATCCCTCTCTCTCTCTAGGTAGATCAATCACCATCCCTCTCTCTCTAGGTAGACCAATCACCACCCCTCTCTCTCCTGGTAGATCAATCACCATCCCTCTCTCTCTAGGTAGATCAATCACCATCCCTCTCTCTCTAGGTAGGTGAATGGTCAGGATAGATCAATCACCATCGCTCTCTCTCCAGGTAGATCAATCACCATCCCTCTCACTCTAGGTAGATCAATCACCACCCCTCTCTCTCTAGGTAGGTGAATGGTCAGGATAGATCAATCAACATCCCTCTCTCTCTAGGTAGATCAATCACCATCCCTCTCTCTCGAGGTAGATCAATCACCATCCCTCTCTCTCTAGGTAGGTGATTGGTCAGGATAGATCAATCACCATCCCTCTCTCTCTCTAGGTAGATCAATCACCATCCCTCTCTCTCTAGGTAGACCAATCACCATCCCTCTCTCTCTAGGTAGATCAATCACCATCCCTCTCTCACTAGGTTATACCTAGTATTACCGTGAATTATTAAAAAAAATAGTTCAGTGTTGCAATATCTTCTATTGAGATAGAGCATTAGATTTTACGGTGTAGGACGCGGCAAGGTTGCACCTTGGTGTTGCCGTATGTTTGGTTCCGCTATAAACCCCAGAGTTCTTTCTTTGTTCATCACATTGAGCTCAGACCTTGAGCTATTACCGGTTACTGTTTATTACCTATGATATATTGTTATTATACATGGAAAAAATATAAGAAGCTAGTTGTCCCCAAAGCCCAGGTCAGGAACCATCATCTGTCCCCCACAGCAGTAAATACAGGCCCCTAATCTCAGAGACACTGTATTAACCCCTCGCTCGGTATCCGGCCCCTGGCAACACTCCAAGACCCTTTCGAGTGACAATTTCGGTAAGAAATGGTAGGGGTCTTTTATGTCGATTATCGAATTGTCGAATTCGCCTTTCGAAGGTCAGGTATTCTAGGTCATTGATCAAGAAAACTTGCCACCTCCATGCAGCATAAAGGAGGTGCCACCTGTAGCTGCATAGACCCTCTTACTAGGGCAAATCTGGTCCTGTAACCAGCACCCCCTTCGTTCTGGGATAAGGACGCCCTTGGTCCTGGATTAAGGACCCATATACTTGGCTACAGGGGTATATGGCCTGGCCAGGCAGATGGTGATCTACCAATGGGAGTCCATTCTGGGCTCTAACAGCTGAGGACACCAAATCTCTGGATGGCACATTCACAAGAATGCTACGCCGGGTTCATTGTGTCAAATACAATGCACACATCTCCAACCAGACACTATATAACATTGGAGGTGTCTCATTGGTTCCCCCAAGTTGACACTAGAACAAAATCGCCCCCGCTTTGCAGGTCATTGCTTTCGCCGTGAGGACCAGCCAGTGCATAATCTTGTACTTTGGCAGCCTCATTGGAGTGAATAAGCATGGTGGATAGCCCATGACTTTCTTGAGACGCATCTTAAAGGACACTGGCCTTGAAGATGCGGATGATCTAGCAAATGTCATGGGTGATAGGGAGTTGTGGCGGTGCAATTTTGTCGATAAGCCGGCACAGAATTCTTAAAATTGCAGTTGCAATGCAGCATGCCGAGCCGATCCTAGTAGTATTAGTAGTAGTAGTCGTTGTTTATCAGTATTTTTTTTTACCTATATAACAAGAATAAATTTATCCAAAAAAAAATCAATTTCAAAATGCACATTTTTTCCACCAAATAATTTACTTTTAAGACCAATAACATAACATAACATAACAATAATTAGATAATTAACAACGGACACCATCCACAGAGGGGTGGAGCATGGGGATTCTACGCAACCACATTGCATAGTTCCCGCGCCTCAGGAAACAGAGAGCCATTGGAAGAGGTGGCGGATGGCTTCTCCTGTCGGGATACCTCGTCTGAGGCCTTGTAGTCTGGCAATCTCACGGATGTCGGAATCACAAGCGGGGGTGAAGCCGGTTCCGGATTTCCTGCACTCATCAAAGTGAGCAGCAAGCTTGCGGTCTCTGGCGATGGATTGGGCGTGGCCTGCGTCAACAGCACCATCTACAGTTCGGGCCTGCAGGGAGGAAATCACTGTGACATC
>JAUCBJ010003922.1:0-49150 GCA_032718475.1 Nemertoderma westbladi
CAGTTCGACCCTTAAGACCAAGAAGTGACAAGGCTGCCCCATTTTTGCCCTGGGGCAAACCCTATGGAGTGCCCGCCCCACCCACCCCCAGATTGACCTTCCATACATTAATTAAGCCTAAAACAAGTTTTGTACAATAAATAAACTGATTTAAAAAAAATATAGTTATAATTAATATACTTGGTCTCTTCTGGAAGCCAACACATTTACGTATGTTTGTTTGGTTTGAATTTGAGATGTTGCAGTTGCAATGGTGACTACACACTATTTCGATCGCTACAGTCATATCCCATGTAGGCCTATGTTTATATGCCGCAATTTTCGAACGTGGGTTAACATCTGACAATAGGTGTGTCGGTTCAATGACTACACGAGTGTCGATCTCGGTCATTCACCCTAAACGAACGAGCAAGGCGATTTTTTTGTGCCAAATTGTATTAAGGACAGGATTATACTCCGAGATTTTTTCTAAGCTCGTTATCCTCCAACCCACCACGCACAAATCCGTCACCATGTTACACTAGCGCGGTAGGAAGCCTGGCAAATCTACGTTCTACTTTGTGTCCTGTAAATTTAATATCAACCAAGGCTATTACATTGTATGGAATTACCGCATCATACAGAGTAATAGATTGAAAACCAACTAATGGTGAATGAAAACAACGTATAATTACTGCATAATTGCAATTCGCAACGGAAGAGCTCTCTGTTAAAAATTATTAAGCAATTTGCACCTCGTAGTCGCTTCGTAGTCCTCGTTGTAGTCGCCGTGACTCAAACAATTCTGGCAGGTGAACCCATTTCCCATACCCCTATGCTTTGTTGCCTTTCATTTGGCTATCTATATTCCTTGTGACAGGAAATTCACTTCCCCTGCGGGGATACACGATTAGTCCCGTGTACTGCGGGATTAGGCCATTACGTTCTATACGTTGGGGATGACAGCCACTTTATAAAATAGTTTGGGGACAAGGCAGTTTGCTTGTGCTTCCCTGTTGTGTGTACCGTGATATTTGTGATACCTACGTGTCTTGGTAACCATCAAGGGGGAATTACACGCGGGGAGATTGTTAATGGCGAACTTGAGTTGGAAATGTCAATTTTATTTGCTACATTATTATGTTCAGTTTGTATTGTAGAATGAAACATTTTCTGTGGAGTGGCTCGCAGAAAAAAATAATATTAAGAAAGTATTATATCACGTTTAATAAAGTAGCGCTTTATAGAAAACTCGAGTAGGTGTAGGCCTACTCGTGAAACGAATCGTAGCCACTAAAATATATAAATTCTGTTCTACTAGAATTGTTCTACTTTTCTACCTGACATTTCATCCACAATTGAAATATAATTTAAATTTATATAGAAATGGTAAAGGTAGATAGATTCCCCTTTCCCGTTCTACTAAAATCTTTAAAATAGTTTAAGAAATTATTGAGAAGTATGTTTTTTTTAATGATTGAAATACAAATTAATACTAATCTGAAACGAGCTATCCAAACCAATGATCAAGCTGTGGAATCTAGACACGAAATTAGATCCTAAAAGCGAACATTGATTAAAAAAAGGCAGGGCTAAGGTAGATACAAGTACGCTAAAACATTGCATTTCAAGTCTTTGCACACCCATAACAATTATGACTAATAACTCTCTGCAGAGTGGTACAGTCCCAGATATTTGGAAAACAGCGCAGGTCTCCCCATTACTAAAAAAAGTTAGTCTTGACTCGACTCTGAAGTTTAACTTCCGACCTGTTAGCGGTTTGCCCTTCGTTTCAAAAATTGCAGAAAGAGCGGTGGTGTCGCAATTTCTCCCCTATATAAACGAACATCATCCCTTGCCAACCAACGAATCTGGATATCGAAAATTTCATAGCACAGAAACAGCACTGATTAAAGTCCAATCAGATATTCTTATAAACATGGATAAGAAAAAAGTGACATTTCTAGTACTTCTAGATCTCAGCTCCGCCTTCGACACCGTCGACCACGATCGCCTTCTGCGTGTGTTCGAATCTGACCTGGGAATTTGCGGCACATGTCTACGGTGGTTCTCATCCTTCCTCCGGGGGCGCCGCCAACACGTAACAACTCTCGGTTCCAATTCCAGAGAACACGTATTGGAATACGGCTTCCCCCAGGGTGCATGCTTATCCTGTCACTATTTCAGTAATTTCGGGCGGGGTCTATTTACTATCATTGAGAACCACTTGCCAATCGCCTTACATGGATATGCTGATGACAAACAAACATACCATGCGTTTCAGCCATCAAGTGAATCCAACGAAACAGATGCATTACAAGCCCTCCAGAGATGTATTGCAGATATACGTAGGTGGTTTATTGTAAACAAACTTAAAATAAACGATGATAAAACCGAGTTCATAATACTGGGAACACCTCAACAACTCTCTAAAGTATCTACACAATACCTAAACGTTGGTAACTTTAAAATACGCCCTGCAAAATTTGTAAAGAACCTCGGCACATGGTTCGATCCAAATCTCACCATGGGAAAATTCATATCCAAAACTTGTAATGCCGCGTTCTTCCACATCCATAATATTCGCCGTATCATCAACTTTCTTGACCAAAAGTCCGCTAAAACAGTTATACATTCACTTATTTCAAGTCGGATTGACTACTGTAACGGCCTCCTCTATGGGGTGTCTAGCTACCAACTAGCAAAATTGCAACGTGTGCAAAACTCGGCCGCCCGCCTACTAACTAGGGTTCACAAGTATGACCACATTACGCCGAGTCTCAAAGAATTACATTGGCTACCAGTGCGTAAACGCATTGAGTTTAAATTGCTTCTCCTTGTCCACAAGTCCACCTTAGGTCACGCACCACAGTACATATCTGACATGCTTGTCCGGGTCAATCGCAATAACAACACTACAAGGAATTGCTCTACACTCACTTTCGTTGAGCCGCGATTCAACTGTCAAACCCTAGGGCGCCGGGCATTCCCAGTAGCCGCCCCACGACTCTGGAACAAACTCCCAAAAGATATCCGCTCGATTTCCGACACCACAATTTTTAAACAGCGACTCAAAACACATCTTTTTGAAATTGCATATAATTAAACTCCAAAACATGAACTCTCTAATTATTTTATTCCAACTCTAGATATTCAATCAACTCTCCAAAAACTGTAAACTTCTTTTAATTTGTTCTTCATGCGTTTTTTAGTGTTTCTGTTCATTTTATTACCCCATCGCTCGTTTTTATTGTTTCAGTACGTCCGTCAACTACACTTTTTAACTATGCTAATTAATTTTTTTATTACATATTTTTTACTGTACGTTTCATTTACGGCGAGTATATTTATCAATTTGTACTGTATGTTCCACTTTTTAACGATTGTAATAACTTTTAGTCATTTCGAACTGCACGTTTTATCGTTAGTGACGACTATAATTTTTTAATTTCTGTACTACTTGCACTGCTAGTTTTAATGTTATATTGCTTGTGACGTAAGCGCCTTAGCATACTTCTATTGTTGTAAATTCGGCGCTATACAAATGCATTATTATTATTATTATTATTATTATTATTATCCTAGTTGTGAACTAAGTTTCTATACGCGAACTTACCTGTTGGCTATGTCGCGTAAGTTTTCGGATAAAATAGACGCTGCGGCTGCAAATCTGATACATTATACTGTATCTATATTACTTTTTACAAGCTATTTATTATTTATAACATGCCGTAGGGTACCAATGTTTTGCGTTAAATGTATAACATTACACCAAAACACGTTCTCACACACGGATAAACTATTTTATGTGTTTTCACACACGTATAAACTATTTTAGGTGTTCTCAAACACGTATACACTAATTTAGGTATTCTTACGCATTTATGCACTATTTTAGGTGTTCTTACACACGTATACACCATTTTAGTTGTTCTTACACACGTATACCATATTTGGTGTGTTTTCACACGTGTATAAACTATTTTAGGTGTCTTACATATGTATACACTATTTTAAGTGTTCTTACACATGTATACACAATTTTAGTTGTTCTTACACACGTATACCATATTTGGTGTGTTCTCACACACGTATACACTTTTTTAGTTGTTCTTACACACGTTAACCATATTCGGTGTGTTCTCACACACGTTTACACTATTTTAGCTGTACTCACTCACGTATACCATATTTGGCGTGTTCTCACACACGTGTACACTATTTTAGGTGTTCTTACACACGTATACCTTATTTGGTGTGTTCTCACACACGTTTACACTATTTTAGCTGTACTCTCTCACGTATACCATATTTGGTGTGTTCTCACACACGTTTACACTATTTTAGCTGTTCTCACACACGTATACACTATTTTAGATGACTTACACATGTATACACAATTTTAGGTGTTCTTACACACGTATATACCATTTTAGTTGTTCTTACACACGTATACCATATTTGATGTGTTCTCACACACGTGTACACTATTTTAGGTGTTCTTACACACGTATACCATATTTGGTGTGTTCTCACACACGTTTACACTATTTTAGCTGTTCTCACACACTTATACACTATTTCAGATGTCTTACACACGTATACACTATTTTTGGTGTTCGTACACACGTATATACCATTATAGTTATTCTTACACACATATACCATATTTTAGGAGTTCTCACACACGTTTACACTATTTTAGCTGTACTCACACACGTATACCATATTTGGTGTGTTCTCACACACGTTTACATTATTTTAGCTGTTCTCACACACGTATACACTATTTTAGATGTCTTACACATGTATACACTATTTTAGGTGTTCGTACACACGTATATACCATTATAGTTATTCTTACACACATATACCATATCTTAGGAGTTCTCACACACGTTTACACTATTTTAGCTGTCCTCACACACTTATACACTATTTTAGATGTCTTCACATGTATAATATTTTATGTGTTCTCACCAACGTATACACCATTTTATGTGTTCTCACACACGCATAAGCTATTTTAGGTGTTCTCAAACACTTATACACTATTTTAGGTATTCTTACGCATTTGTGCACTATTTTAGATGTTCTTACACATGTTTACACCATTTTAGTTGTTCTTAAACACGTATACCATATTTGATGTGTTCTCACACACGTGTACACTATTTTAGGTGTTCTTACACACGTATACACTATTTTAGGTGTTCTTACACACGTATACACAATTTTAGGTGTTCTTACACACGTATACCATATTTTATGTGTTCTCACACACGATACACTATTATAGGTTTACTTACACACGTATACACTATTTTAGGTGTTCTTACACACGTATGCCATATGTGGTGTGTTCTCACACACGTATATACTATTTTAGGTGTTCTCACATACGTATATACTATTTTAGGTGTTCTCACACACGTATACCATATTTTTGGTGTTCTTACACACGTATACCATATTTTATGTGTTCTCACACACGTATACACTATTTTAGGTTTTCTTACACACGTATACACTAGTTTAGGTGTTCTTACACACGTATACCATATGTGGTGTGTTCTCACACACGTATATACTATTTTAGGTGTTCTCACACACGTATACGCAATGTTAGGTGTTCTTACACACGTATACCATATTTTATGTGTTCTCACACACGTATACACTATTTTAGGTTTTCTTACACACGTATACACTATTTTAGGTGTTCTCACACACGTATACCATATGTGGTGTGTTCTCACACACGTATATAATATTTTAGGTGTTTTCACACACGTATATACTATTTTAGGTGTTCTCACACACGTATACCATATTTTAGGTGTTCTCACACACGTATACCATATTTCAGGTGTCCTCACACACGTTTCCAAAGAGTTTGAATTTCGGGACGATTATCTGTTTTACCGCTTCCGGGAGGATGACCAAGGTTTGGGAAGTATACCGGGGGGTTTGGAAAGAAAAGATGCAGAAGATTCACTAGAGGATACGTTGCAGATACTCAGTCA
The DNA here is from genome assembly GCA_032718475.1 of Nemertoderma westbladi. Classification (NCBI taxonomy): domain Eukaryota; kingdom Metazoa; phylum Xenacoelomorpha; order Nemertodermatida; family Nemertodermatidae; genus Nemertoderma; species Nemertoderma westbladi. The sequence continues at coordinate 6,006 of JAUCBJ010003922.1, forward strand.
GGTAAGGGATAGATTAAAGATACTGTACTTAATTATAGATACTCAGTCAGGTAAGGGATACATTAAAGATAATGTACTTAATTATAGATACTCAGTCAGGTAAGGGATACATTAAAGATACTGTACTTAATTATAGATACTCAGTCAGGTAAGGGATACATTAAAGATACTGTACTTAATTATAGATACTCAGTCAGGTAAGGGATACATTAAAGATACTGTACTTTATTATAGATACTCAGTCAGGTAAGGGATACATTAAAGATAATGTACTTAATTATAGATACTCAGTCAGGTAAGGGATACATTAAAGATAATGTACTTAATTATAGATACTCAGTCAGGTAAGGGATACATTATAGATACTGTACTTAATTATAGATACTCAGTCAGGTAAGGGATACATTAAAGATACTGTACTTAATTATAGATACTCAGTCAGGTAAGGGATACATTAAAGATACTGTACTTAATTATAGATACTCAGTCAGGTAAGAGATACATTAAAGATAATGTACTTAATTATAGATACTCAGTCAGGTAAGGGATACATTAAAGATACTGTACTTAATTATAGATAATCAGTCAGGTAAGGGATACATTAAAGATACTGTACTTAATTATAGATACTCAGTCAGGTAAGAGATACATTAAAGATAATGTACTTAATTATAGATACTCAGTCAGGTAAGGGATACATTAAAGATACTGTACTTAATTATAGATAATCAGTCAGGTAAGGGATACATTAAAGATACTGTACTTAATTATAGATACTCAGTCAGGTAAGAGATACATTAAAGATAATGTACTTAATTATAGATACTCAGTCAGGTAAGGGATACATTAAAGATACTGTACTTAATTATAGATACTCAGTCAGGTAAGGGATACATTAAAGATACTGTACTTAATTATAGATACTCAGTCAGGTAAGGGATACATTAAAGATACTGTACTTAATTATAGATACTCAGTCAGGTAAGGGATACATTAAAGATACTGTACTTAATTATAGATACTCAGTCAGGTAAGGGATACATTAAAGATACTGTACTTTATTATAGATACTCAGTCAGGTAAGAGATAGATTAAAGATACTGTACTAAATTATAGATACTCAGTCAGGTAAGAGATAGATTAAAGATACTGTACTTAATTATATATACTCAGTCAGGTAAGAGATAGATTAAAGATACTGTACTTAATTATAGATACTCAGTCAGGTAAGAGATACATTAAAGATACTGTACTTAATTATAGATACTCAGTCAGGTAAGGGATACATTAAAGATAATGTACTTAATTATAGATACTCAGTCAGGTAAGAGATACATTAAAGATACTGTACTTAATTATAGATACTCAGTCAGGTAAGAGATACATTAAAGATACTGTACTTAATTATAGATACTCAGTCAGGTAAGAGATACATTAAAGATACTGTACTTAATTATAGATACTCAGTCAGGTAAGAGATACATTAAAGATACTGTACTTAATTATAGATACTCAGTCAGGTAAGAGATACATTAAAGATACTGTACTTAATTATAGATACTCAGTCAGGTAAGAGATACATTAAAGATACTGTACTTAATTATAGATACTCAGTCAGGTAAGAGATACATTAAAGATACTGTACTTAATTATAGATACTCAGTCAGGTAAGAGATACATTAAAGATACTGTACTTAATTATAGATACTCAGTCAGGTAAGAGATACATTAAAGATACTGGACTTAATTATAGATACTCAGTCAGGTAAGAGATACATTAAAGATAGTGTACTTAATTATAGATACTCAGTCAGGTAAGGGATACATTAAAGATACTGTACTTAATTATAGATACTCAGTCAGGTAAGAGATAGATTAAAGATACTGTACTTAATTATAGATACTCAGTCAGGTAAGAGATAGATTAAAGATACTGTACTTAATTATAGATACTCAGTCAGGTAAGAGATACATTAAAGATACTGTACTTAATTATAGATACTCAGTCAGGTAAGAGATACATTAAAGATACTGTACTTAATTATAGATACTCAGTCAGGTAAGAGATACATTAAAGATACTGGTACTTAATTATAGATACTCAGTCAGGTAAGAGATACATTAAAGATACTGTACTTAATTATAGATACTCAGTCAGGTAAGAGATAGATTAAAGATACTGGTACTTAATTATAGATACTCAGTCAGGTAAGGGATACATTAAAGATAATGTACTTAATTATAGATACTCAGTCAGGTAAGGGATACATTAAAGATACTGTACTTAATTATAGATACTCAGTCAGGTAAGGGATACATTAAAGATAATGTACTTAATTATAGATACTCAGTCAGGTAAGGGATACATTAAAGATACTGTACTTAATTATAGATACTCAGTCAGGTAAGGGATACATTAAAGATACTGTACTTAATTATAGATACTCAGTCAGGTAAGGGATACATTAAAGATAGCCTACTGTACTTAATTATAGATACTCAGTCAGGTAAGGGATACATTAAAGATAATGTACTTAATTATAGATACTCAGTCAGGTAAGGGATACATTAAAGATACTGTACTTTATTATAGATACTCAGTCAGGTAAGGGATACATTAAAGATACTGTACTTAATTATAGATACTCGCAGTCAGGTAAGAGATAGATTAAAGATACTGTACTTAATTATAGATACTCAGTCAGGTAAGAGATAGATTAAAGATACTGTACTTAATTATAGATACTCAGTCAGGTAAGGGATACATTATAGATACTGTACTTAATTATAGATACTCAGTCAGGTAAGGGATACATTAAAGATAATGTACTTAATTATAGATACTCAGTCAGGTAAGGGATACATTAAAGATACTGTACTTAATTATAGATACTCAGTCAGGTAAGGGATACATTAAAGATACTGTACTTAATTATAGATACTCAGTCAGGTAAGGGATACATTAAAGATACTGTACTTAATTATAGATACTCAGTCAGGTAAGGGATACATTAAAGATACTGTACTTAATTATAGATACTCAGTCAGGTAAGGGATACATTAAAGATACTGTACTTAATTATAGATACTCAGTCAGGTAAGGGATACATTAAAGATACTGTACTTAATTATAGATACTCAGTCAGGTAAGGGATACATTAAAGATACTGTACTTAATTATAGATACTCAGTCAGGTAAGGGATACATTAAAGATACTGTACTTAATTATAGATACTCAGTCAGGTAAGGGATACATTAAAGATACTGTACTTAATTATAGATACTCAGTCAGGTAAGGGATACATTAAAGATACTGTACTTAATTATAGATACTCAGTCAGGTAAGGGATACATTAAAGATACTGTACTTAATTATAGATACTCAGTCAGGTAAGGGATACATTAAAGATACTGTACTTAATTATAGATACTCAGTCAGGTAAGGGATACATTAAAGATACTGTACTTAATTATAGATACTCAGTCAGGTAAGGGATACATTAAAGATACTGTACTTAATTATAGATACTCAGTCAGGTAAGGGATACATTAAAGATACTGTACTTAATTATAGATACTCAGTCAGGTAAGGGATACATTAAAGATACTGTACTTAATTATAGATACTCAGTCAGGTAAGGGATACATTAAAGATACTGTACTTAATTATAGATACTCAGTCAGGTAAGGGATACATTAAAGATACTGTACTTAATTATAGATACTCAGTCAGGTAAGGGATACATTAAAGATACTGTACTTAATTATAGATACTCAGTCAGGTAAGGGATACATTAAAGATACTGTACTTAATTATAGATACTCAGTCAGGTAAGGGATACATTAAAGATACTGTACTTAATTATAGATACTCAGTCAGGTAAGGGATACATTAAAGATACTGTACTTAATTATAGATACTCAGTCAGGTAAGGGATACATTAAAGATACTGTACTTAATTATAGATACTCAGTCAGGTAAGGGATACATTAAAGATACTGTACTTAATTATAGATACTCAGTCAGGTAAGGGATACATTAAAGATACTGTACTTAATTATAGATACTCAGTCAGGTAAGGGATACATTAAAGATACTGTACTTAATTATAGATACTCAGTCAGGTAAGGGATACATTAAAGATACTGTACTTAATTATAGATACTCAGTCAGGTAAGGGATACATTAAAGATACTGTACTTAATTATAGATACTCAGTCAGGTAAGGGATACATTAAAGATACTGTACTTAATTATAGATACTCAGTCAGGTAAGGGATACATTAAAGATACTGTACTTAATTATAGATACTCAGTCAGGTAAGGGATACATTAAAGATACTGTACTTAATTATAGATACTCAGTCAGGTAAGGGATACATTAAAGATACTGTACTTAATTATAGATACTCAGTCAGGTAAGGGATACATTAAAGATACTGTACTTAATTATAGATACTCAGTCAGGTAAGGGATACATTAAAGATACTGTACTTAATTATAGATACTCAGTCAGGTAAGGGATACATTAAAGATACTGTACTTAATTATAGATACTCAGTCAGGTAAGGGATACATTAAAGATACTGTACTTAATTATAGATACTCAGTCAGGTAAGGGATACATTAAAGATACTGTACTTAATTATAGATACTCAGTCAGGTAAGGGATACATTAAAGATACTGTACTTAATTATAGATACTCAGTCAGGTAAGGGATACATTAAAGATACTGTACTTAATTATAGATACTCAGTCAGGTAAGGGATACATTAAAGATACTGTACTTAATTATAGATACTCAGTCAGGTAAGGGATACATTAAAGATACTGTACTTAATTATAGATACTCAGTCAGGTAAGGGATACATTAAAGATACTGTACTTAATTATAGATACTCAGTCAGGTAAGGGATACATTAAAGATACTGTACTTAATTATAGATACTCAGTCAGGTAAGGGATACATTAAAGATACTGTACTTAATTATAGATACTCAGTCAGGTAAGGGATACATTAAAGATACTGTACTTAATTATAGATACTCAGTCAGGTAAGGGATACATTAAAGATACTGTACTTAATTATAGATACTCAGTCAGGTAAGGGATACATTAAAGATACTGTACTTAATTATAGATACTCAGTCAGGTAAGGGATACATTAAAGATACTGTACTTAATTATAGATACTCAGTCAGGTAAGGGATACATTAAAGATACTGTACTTAATTATAGATACTCAGTCAGGTAAGGGATACATTAAAGATACTGTACTTAATTATAGATACTCAGTCAGGTAAGGGATACATTAAAGATACTGTACTTAATTATAGATACTCAGTCAGGTAAGGGATACATTAAAGATACTGTACTTAATTATAGATACTCAGTCAGGTAAGGGATACATTAAAGATACTGTACTTAATTATAGATACTCAGTCAGGTAAGGGATACATTAAAGATACTGTACTTAATTATAGATACTCAGTCAGGTAAGGGATACATTAAAGATACTGTACTTAATTATAGATACTCAGTCAGGTAAGGGATACATTAAAGATACTGTACTTAATTATAGATACTCAGTCAGGTAAGGGATACATTAAAGATACTGTACTTAATTATAGATACTCAGTCAGGTAAGGGATACATTAAAGATACTGTACTTAATTATAGATACTCAGTCAGGTAAGGGATACATTAAAGATACTGTACTTAATTATAGATACTCAGTCAGGTAAGGGATACATTAAAGATACTGTACTTAATTATAGATACTCAGTCAGGTAAGGGATACATTAAAGATACTGTACTTAATTATAGATACTCAGTCAGGTAAGGGATACATTAAAGATAGCCTCTGTACTTAATTATAGATACTCAGTCAGGTAAGGGATACATTAAAGATACTGTACTTAATTATAGATACTCAGTCAGGTAAGGGATACATTAAAGATACTGTACTTAATTATAGATACTCAGTCAGGTAAGGGATACATTAAAGATACTGTACTTAATTATAGATACTCAGTCAGGTAAGGGATACATTAAAGATACTGTACTTAATTATAGATACTCAGTCAGGTAAGGGATACATTAAAGATACTGTACTTAATTATAGATACTCAGTCAGGTAAGGGATACATTAAAGATACTGTACTTAATTATAGATACTCAGTCAGGTAAGGGATACATTAAAGATACTGTACTTAATTATAGATACTCAGTCAGGTAAGGGATACATTAAAGATACTGTACTTAATTATAGATACTCAGTCAGGTAAGGGATACATTAAAGATACTGTACTTAATTATAGATACTCAGTCAGGTAAGGGATACATTAAAGATACTGTACTTAATTATAGATACTCAGTCAGGTAAGGGATACATTAAAGATACTGTACTTAATTATAGATACTCAGTCAGGTAAGGGATACATTAAAGATACTGTACTTAATTATAGATACTCAGTCAGGTAAGGGATACATTAAAGATACTGTACTTAATTATAGATACTCAGTCAGGTAAGGGATACATTAAAGATACTGTACTTAATTATAGATACTCAGTCAGGTAAGGGATACATTAAAGATACTGTACTTAATTATAGATACTCAGTCAGGTAAGGGATACATTAAAGATACTGTACTTAATTATAGATACTCAGTCAGGTAAGGGATACATTAAAGATACTGTACTTAATTATAGATACTCAGTCAGGTAAGGGATACATTAAAGATACTGTACTTAATTATAGATACTCAGTCAGGTAAGGGATACATTAAAGATACTGTACTTAATTATAGATACTCAGTCAGGTAAGGGATACATTAAAGATACTGTACTTAATTATAGATACTCAGTCAGGTAAGGGATACATTAAAGATACTGTACTTAATTATAGATACTCAGTCAGGTAAGGGATACATTAAAGATACTGTACTTAATTATAGATACTCAGTCAGGTAAGGGATACATTAAAGATACTGTACTTAATTATAGATACTCAGTCAGGTAAGGGATACATTAAAGATACTGTACTTAATTATAGATACTCAGTCAGGTAAGGGATACATTAAAGATACTGTACTTAATTATAGATACTCAGTCAGGTAAGGGATACATTAAAGATACTGTACTTAATTATAGATACTCAGTCAGGTAAGGGATACATTAAAGATACTGTACTTAATTATAGATACTCAGTCAGGTAAGGGATACATTAAAGATACTGTACTTAATTATAGATACTCAGTCAGGTAAGGGATACATTAAAGATACTGTACTTAATTATAGATACTCAGTCAGGTAAGGGATACATTAAAGATACTGTACTTAATTATAGATACTCAGTCAGGTAAGGGATACATTAAAGATACTGTACTTAATTATAGATACTCAGTCAGGTAAGGGATACATTAAAGATACTGTACTTAATTATAGATACTCAGTCAGGTAAGGGATACATTAAAGATACTGTACTTAATTATAGATACTCAGTCAGGTAAGGGATACATTAAAGATACTGTACTTAATTATAGATACTCAGTCAGGTAAGGGATACATTAAAGATACTGTACTTAATTATAGATACTCAGTCAGGTAAGGGATACATTAAAGATACTGTACTTAATTATAGATACTCAGTCAGGTAAGGGATACATTAAAGATACTGTACTTAATTATAGATACTCAGTCAGGTAAGGGATACATTAAAGATACTGTACTTAATTATAGATACTCAGTCAGGTAAGGGATACATTAAAGATACTGTACTTAATTATAGATACTCAGTCAGGTAAGGGATACATTAAAGATACTGTACTTAATTATAGATACTCAGTCAGGTAAGGGATACATTAAAGATACTGTACTTAATTATAGATACTCAGTCAGGTAAGGGATACATTAAAGATACTGTACTTAATTATAGATACTCAGTCAGGTAAGGGATACATTACAGATACTGTACTTAATTATAGATACTCAGTCAGGTAAGGGATACATTACAGATACTGTACTTAATTATAGATACTCAGTCAGGTAAGGGATACATTACAGATACTGTACTTAATTATAGATACTCAGTCAGGTAAGAGATACATTAAAGATAGCCTACTGTACTTAATTATAGATACTCAGTCAGGTAAGGGATACATTACAGATACTGTACTTAATTATAGATACTCAGTCAGGTAAGGGATACATTAAAGATACTGTACTTAATTATAGATACTCAGTCAGGTAAGGGATACATTAAAGATACTGTACTTAATTATAGATACTCAGTCAGGTAAGGGATACATTAAAGATACTGTACTTAATTATAGATACTCAGTCAGGTAAGGGATACATTAAAGATACTGTACTTAATTATAGATACTCAGTCAGGTAAGGGATACATTACAGATACTGTACTTAATTATAGATACTCAGTCAGGTAAGGGATACATTACAGATACTGTACTTAATTATAGATACTCAGTCAGGTAAGGGATACATTAAAGATACTGTACTTAATTATAGATACTCAGTCAGGTAAGGGATACATTAAAGATAGCCTACTGTACTTAATTATAGATACTCAGTCAGGTAAGGGATACATTAAAGATACTGTACTTAATTATAGATACTCAGTCAGGTAAGAGATACATTAAAGATACTGTACTTAATTATAGATACTCAGTCAGGTAAGGGATACATTAAAGATACTGTACTTAATTATAGATACTCAGTCAGGTAAGAGATACATTAAAGATACTGTACTTAATTATAGATACTCAGTCAGGTAAGGGATACATTAAAGATACTGTACTTAATTATAGATACTCAGTCAGGTAAGGGATACATTAAAGATAGCCTACTGTACTTAATTATAGATACTCAGTCAGGTAAGGGATACATTAAAGATACTGTACTTAATTATAGATACTCAGTCAGGTAAGAGATACATTAAAGATAATGTACTTAATTATAGATACTCAGTCAGGTAAGGGATACATTAAAGATACTGTACTTAATTATAGATACTCAGTCAGGTAAGAGATACATTAAAGATACTGTACTTAATTATAGATACTCAGTCAGGTAAGGGATACATTAAAGATACTGTACTTAATTATATATACTCAGTCAGGTAAGGGATACATTAAAGATAGCCTACTGTACTTAATTATAGATACTCAGTCAGGTAAGGGATACATTAAAGATACTGTACTTAATTATAGATACTCAGTCAGGTAAGAGATACATTAAAGATACTGTACTTAATTATAGATACTCAGTCAGGTAAGGGATACATTAAAGATACTGTACTTAATTATAGATACTCAGTCAGGTAAGGGATACATTAAAGATACTGTACTTAATTATAGATACTCAGTCAGGTAAGGGATACATTAAAGATACTGTACTTAATTATAGATACTCAGTCAGGTAAGGGATACATTAAAGATACTGTACTTAATTATAGGTACTCAGTCAGGTAAGGGAAACATTAAAGATACTGTACTTAATTATAGATACTCAGTCAGGTAAGGGATACATTAAAGATACTGTACTTAATTATAGATACTCAGTCAGGTAAGGGATACATTAAAGATACTGTACTTAATTATAGATACTCAGTCAGGTAAGGGATACTTTAAAGATACTGTACTTAATTATAGATATTCAGTCAGGTAAGGGATACATTAAAGATACTGGTACTTAATTATAGATACTCAGTCAGGTAAGGGATACATTAAAGATACTGTACTTAATTATAGATACTCAGTCAGGTAAGGGATACATTAAAGATACTGTACTTAATTATACATACTCAGTCAGGTAAGGGATACATTAAAGATACTGTACTTAATTATAGATACTCAGTCAGGTAAGGGATACTTTAAAGATACTGTACTTAATTATAGATACTCAGTCAGGTAAGGGATACATTAAAGATACTGTACTTAATTATAGATACTCAGTCAGGTAAGGGATACATTAAAGATACTGTACTTAATTATAGATACTCAGTCAGGTAAGGGATACATTAAAGATACTGTACTTAATTATAGATACTCAGTCAGGTAAGGGATACTTTAAAGATACTGTACTTAATTATAGATATTCAGTCAGGTAAGGGATACATTAAAGATACTGGTACTTAATTATAGATACTCAGTCAGGTAAGAGATAGATTAAAGATACTGTACTTAATTATAGATACTCAGTGAGGTAAGGGATACATTAAAGATACTGTACTTAATTATAGATACTCAGTCAGGTAAGGGATACATTAAAGATACTGTACTTAATTATAGATACTCAGTCAGGTAAGGGATACATTAAAGATACTGTACTTAATTATAGATACTCAGTCAGGTAAGGGATACTTTAAAGATACTGTACTTAATTATAGATATTCAGTCAGGTAAGGGATACATTAAAGATACTGGTACTTAATTATAGATACTCAGTCAGGTAATAGATAGATTAAAGATACTGTACTTAATTATAGATACTCAGTGAGGTAAGGGATACATTAAAGATACTGTACTTAATTATAGATACTCAGTCAGGTAAGGGATACATTAAAGATAGCCTGCTGTACTTAATTATAGATACTCAGTCAGGTAAGGGATACATTAAAGATACTGTACTTAATTATAGATACTCAGTCAGGTAAGGATACATTAAAGATACTGTACTTAATTATAGATACTCAGTCAGGTAAGGGATACATTAAAGATACTGTACTTAATTATAGATACTCAGTCAGGTAAGGGATACTTTAAAGATACTGTACTTAATTATAGATATTCAGTCAGGTAAGGGATACATTAAAGATACTGGTACTTAATTATAGATACTCAGTCAGGTAAGAGATACATTAAAGATACTGTACTTAATTATAGATACTCAGTGAGGTAAGGGATACATTAAAGATACTGTACTTAATTATAGATACTCAGTCAGGTAAGGGATACATTAAAGATTCTGTACTTAATTATAGATACTCAGTCAGGTAAGAGATACATTAAAGATTCTGTACTTAATTATAGATACTCAGTCAGGTAAGAGATACATTAAAGATACTGTACTTAATTATAGATACTCAGTCAGGTAAGAGATACATTAAAGATACTGTACTTAATTATAGATACTCAGTCAGGTAAGGGATACATTAAAGATTCTGTACTTAATTATAGATACTCAGTCAGGTAAGGGATACATTAAAGATTCTGTACTTAATTATAGATACTCAGTCAGGTAAGAGATACATTAAAGATACTGTACTTAATTATAGATACTCAGTCAGGTAAGAGATACATTAAAGATACTGTACTTAATTATAGATACTCAGTCAGGTAAGGGATACATTAAAGATACTGTACTTAATTATAGATACTCAGTCAGGTAAGAGATACATTAAAGATACTGTACTTAATTATAGATACTCAGTCAGGTAAGAGATAGATTAAAGATACTGTACTTAATTATAGATACTCAGTCAGGTAAGGGATACATTAAAGATAGCCTGCTGTACTTAATTATAGATACTCAGTCAGGTAAGGGATACATTAAAGATACTGTACTTAATTATAGATACTCAGTCAGGTAAGGGATACATTAAAGATACTGTACTTAATTATAAATACTCAGTCAGGTAAGGGATACATTAAAGATAGCCTGCTGTACTTAATTATAGATACTCAGTCAGGTAAGGGATACATTAAAGATACTGTACTTAATTATAGATACTCAGTCAGGTAAGGGATACATTAAAGATACTGTACTTAATTATAGATACTCAGTCAGGTAAGGGATAGATTAAAGATACTGTACTTAATTATAGATACTCAGTCAGGTAAGAGATAGATTAAAGATAATGTACTTAATTATAGATACTCAGTCAGGTAAGGGATACATTAAAGATACTGTACTTAATTATAGATACTCAGTCAGGTAAGGGATACATTAAAGATACTGTACTTAATTATAGATACTCAGTCAGGTAAGGGATACATTAAAGATAGCCTGCTGTACTTAATTATAGATACTCAGTCAGGTAAGGGATACATTAAAGATACTGTACTTAATTATAGATACTCAGTCAGGTAAGGGATACATTAAAGATACTGTACTTAATTATAGATACTCAGTCAGGTAAGGGATACATTAAAGATACTGTACTTAATTATAGATACTCAGTCAGGTAAGAGATACATTAAAGATACTGTACTTAATTATAGATACTCAGTCAGGTAAGGGATACATTAAAGATACTGTACTTAATTATAGATACTCAGTCAGGTAAGGGATACATTAAAGATACTGTACTTAATTATAGATACTCAGTCAGGTAAGGGATACATTAAAGACTGTACTTAATTATAGATACTCAGTCAGGTAAGGGATACATTAAAGATTCTGTACTTAATTATAGATACTCAGTCAGGTAAGGGATACATTAAAGATAATGTACTTAATTATAGATACTCAGTCAGGTAAGGGATACATTAAAGATACTGTACTTAATTATAGATACTCAGTCAGGTAAGGGATACATTAAAGATTCTGTACTTAATTATAGATACTCAGTCAGGTAAGAGATACATTAAAGATACTGTACTTAATTATAGATACTCAGTCAGGTAAGGGATACATTAAAGATACTGTACTTAATTATAGATACTCAGTCAGGTAAGAGATACATTAAAGATACTGTACTTAATTATAGATACTCAGTCAGGTAAGGGATACATTAAAGATACTGTACTTAATTATAGATACTCAGTCAGGTAAGAGATAGATTAAAGATACTGTACTTAATTATAGATACTCAGTCAGGTAAGAGATACATTAAAGATACTGTACTTAATTATAGATACCCAGTCAGGTAAGGGATACATTAAAGATACTGTACTTAATTATAGATACTCAGTCAGGTAAGGGATACATTAAAGATACTGTACTTAATTATAGATACTCAGTCAGGTAAGGGATACATTAAAGACTGTACTTAATTATAGATACTCAGTCAGGTAAGGGATACATTAAAGATTCTGTACTTAATTATAGATACTCAGTCAGGTAAGGGATACATTAAAGATAATGTACTTAATTATAGATACTCAGTCAGGTAAGGGATACATTAAAGATACTGTACTTAATTATAGATACTCAGTCAGGTAAGGGATACATTAAAGATTCTGTACTTAATTATAGATACTCAGTCAGGTAAGAGATACATTAAAGATACTGTACTTAATTATAGATACTCAGTCAGGTAAGGGATACATTAAAGATACTGTACTTAATTATAGATACTCAGTCAGGTAAGAGATACATTAAAGATACTGTACTTAATTATAGATACTCAGTCAGGTAAGGGATACATTAAAGATACTGTACTTAATTATAGATACTCAGTCAGGTAAGAGATACATTAAAGATACTGTACTTAATTATAGATACTCAGTCAGGTAAGGGATACATTAAAGATACTGTACTTAATTATAGATACTCAGTCAGGTAAGGGATACATTAAAGATAGCCTACTGTACTTAATTATAGATACTCAGTCAGGTAAGGGATACATTAAAGATACTGTACTTAATTATAGATACTCAGTCAGGTAAGGGATACATTAAAGATACTGTACTTAATTATAGATACTCAGTCAGGTAAGGGATACATTAAAGATACTGTATTTAATTATAGATTCTCAGTCGGGTAAGGATTTGACGATAATAACCCAGTCATTCATTGATGAAATTAAACCAAACTTGGTACGTATGTACTCCGTCAAAGGAACCAAACTTAGTAAACATGTGGTCTGTCTAAGGTTTAGATTGTAGAGTTTTGTCAAAAAAGTCTTTCTGTTGGTACCGGTAGTTAATAGTCTTTTGATAAAACCGAAATAAGTCTGCCAGTCATTGCTGACATGAAACCAGACTTGGTACTTATGCAGTAAAAGTTTAGAAAAAGTTGTAAAAAATGAGACAGTCTTTCAGTCAGTACCGGTTGTTTCAGGATTTTGATAAAAACGAAATAAGTCCGTCAATTATTGATGAAATTTTACCAAACTTGGTACGTATGCAGTCTCGTGTTGGCGAAGAGGCCACACGAACATGTTGCGAATAAAAGTTTATTGAATTAATTGTTGTTTTATTGTAACTTGCTGTGATTAACTAAAGGAGACAGGGGGGGGGGGGAATGGTCGCAAATCCGATCTTGGCGAATTAATATCGCCTCAATGTTAAATTCTCAATTTAGGGAAAGGAGCAGGTTACATTGGCACGTTATTTGAATAATAAACTAAATACAATAGAACAGGTTACAGTTTTATTTTTGAGAGTAATCATCTGTTATTTGCGTCCAATTTCCCCCGGAGAGGGATTAATTTTTATTGCGTCCAGTCCCCCCCCCCCCCCCCCCCCCCTCCCATCTGGACTAAAGTTTAAGTTATTCCTTGGCCACCCACTGTTGTACTTCTTTCATTATTATGTTATATACAGTACATATGTCTATGTGCTGTTTTTTTAAGTATTTTGTGCTAATAACTGTAAGCTGATCTGCAACCGGTAATATTCTGTATTCATTGATACTGTTAACGCGAACAACAATGGCTCTAATTGACGTGTCGAAATAAAACACAAACCTGAAATATTCCATGCTTTAGCATATTATTTATATTTTCGTGGTTCTTAGATTGGGCCAGATGCCATTCTTCGGGTAAACCTTCGTAAAAGCCCTACCGACCGGTCTCCAGACGATCTGGAGATAATATATGATGAGTTAGTTCATATTAAAGCGCTAAGTCATCTATCCACCATGGTGAAGCGGCAGTTGGCCTCTGTTATTATTCTAGAATTCCATGAAAATGCAGGAACAGTGCTGTTCCATCAAGGGGAGGAAGGCCGTAGCTGGTATATCATACTGAAAGGTAAGTGAGAAAAAGTTAATCAACCGTTGTTAATTAACGCCTTCTCTTTACGCACCTACTGTAGTACCAGAAACCTGCAAACTTTCGGTATTTATCTACGCAGGTTCTGTAAATGTTATGATACGGGGGAAGGGCACCGTCTGCACATTGCATGAAGGTGACGATTTCGGTAAACTTGCCTTGGTTAACGACGCACCCAGGGCCGCCTCTATCGTAATGAGGGAGGACTATTGCCACTTCCTTCGCGTCGATAAGGACGACTTCAACCGAATACTTCGCGATGTCGAAGCTAATACTGTGAGGTAATTATAAATTTACCCGCCTTTTACGTTATGGCCGTTCTTTACTTATTACAGTAATTAGTTCGATTATATCAATGGCCAATTCAATTATGGTATATATTATTTTTCTTTCCAGATATATTCTTTATTTTCCAACAGTTAACTACTACTACTACTACTACTCCCTACTACTGAAGGCGGGCTAGCTCGGTTGGTTGAGCCCCGGGCTTAGAATCTATTGGTTGTGGGTTCGACCCCCGCTAAGGTTAACTCACTCATCCTTCCATCCACTGGGGCCGATAAAATTAGTACCAGTTCACTTACTGGGAGCAAAACTTTGGTACCGCCCACCCCTACCCCCGAGTTGCAGCTATCGAAAGAGGACCCTTAGGCTAAACTCACAAAAGAACCCAAAAAAAACAAAAGACCCCAATAGAACACCAAAAAGAACTCAAAGTAATTGTGGTTGATTTTGTTCTACGCATCTCCTTAGACCATCTTAATAAAGATGGGTTGATGGTAACACCCCCTACTGGCACAAGAATTAGAGGAAATCCAGCAAAGTACCTTACTGATCTAGACTTTGCTGATGACAATGGCGGGTACTGTCAGAATCACGAGAGGGAGCCAAAAGGCTCCTCTGCTCATTAGAGCAAGTTGCTTCTAGTGTTGGTCTTTTTGTAAATTCCAAGAAGACCAAAATCATGACAGTCAACCTAGACAGCCCTCAATAAATAGCTGATCGTAAGATCATATGCTCTAAGGATAGCTTGCTTGAGCACGTGGAGATGGATGACTTCTGCTACTTGGGATCATTAAAATACTTTCAGGTATACTCCGGGGGTGGAGAATCTGTTGGGGGTGTAGAGGGTCTTGCCACGAGTTATAAAAATATAAATGTTACCGTATGCGCATTTCACCCGTTGCGGGCGTCCTCAGCGGTTCATTATTATAATATTATATACATTAAAATAGGAACATATCAATTTAAATAAAATGGTAGGACTACAGGTCTGCAGGTTATTGGGTGGGGTAGCAGTCTGCAAGCGGGCGGGCTGCCTGCGGCTGTTAGGTCGCTACCGGTATCAAGGATGCGGGCTGACGAGCTGATGCGGACAAGGGGGCTAAGGGCTAACTCGTGGCAAGACCCTATACACCCCCAACAGATTCTCCACCCTCGGAGTATACCTGAAAGTATTTTAATCATGCTTACGCCACGCTTGACGTCAACCAGAAACATTAAATATTTGGACTTGGGATCATGGATCAGAAAGTCAGGTGAAGGAAGTCCATAAGGAAGGCATGGGCAGCTTTAAATAGTCTGTCCAGGATTTGGAAGTCCCATAGAATAAAGTGGTACCTTAAGGTTCGATTATTTATGGCAGCAGTAGTACCAGTACTCTTATGGGAGTCCATGCTGGGCTCTAACTGCAGCGGATACCAAATCTCTGGATGGCACATTCACAAGAATGCTACGCCGGGTTCATTGTGTCAAGTACAATAAACACATATCCAATCAGACTCTATACAACATTGGAGGTGTTCCATTACTCTCCCCTAGCTTGAAACTTGAATGGAACCTGGGAACCGCCCCCGCTTTGCAGGACATTGCTTTCGCCGTGAGGACCAGCCAGTGCATAATATGTTGTGCTTTGGCGCCCTCATGGAGCGAATAAGAATGGTAAACCGCCAATGACTTTCTTAAGACGCATCTTAAAGGACGCTGTCCTTGAAGATGCGGATGATCTAGCAAATGTCATGGGCAATTACTTACATTGACTGATTGATGAGATACTGTAGATGGTTTATAGAGTGATCCATGTTTATGGCGGGAATTTCAAATATCCTCAAACACGCCTAACTTATGTCCGAAGGTGCTAGCCGTTTGCCTGCATCCCTGCTGGCTGCACCCTGAACCTGTATCCGACACCAACACGGTCTGACGCACTGACGGTGGTTTACTTTGCTTATTGCAGTACTGCCAGACTGCAGTATTGTACAGTATTGACTGATAGCTACTTTCCTCGTGTCCTGCATAGTCCTGTAGTCCCTATACAGCTATATTTTAGGCCTAAGGAATTATACTGTAATAGCGCCAAATAGTAGGCCTAATATAATTGTTGAATTATGACGAGTATTGAGGTTGAACCAATTTTTATTTGCGGTGGATGCAATCCAGGTTGTCACTCACTTTCCTGGGGACCCAATGGTGTTATCGCTTACGCTAGTTGCCACTCGGTGTACATTGTTCTGCGAGAGGGGAAAGAAAACATACTGTCTGTAACATCGACAAATAATCGCCACAACGCTGCAGTTCGTTCCCTACGTTGGTCCCAATACGACAGCACTGATAACGCAGCCAATTGTTATCTGATTTCTGGAGCGAATGACGGCGAGGTGATCTTATGGAACCCGTCGAAGTGCGTTCGTCTACTGGACCTCCAATACCGATTTAAGGCTCATGAGGACGCCGTAATATCTGTAGATACGGTGTGGCGAGACGGTGGCGTTTTACTTTTAGCTTCCAGTGGCGCAGATAACAAAGTTAATTTATGGTCAATCAGTATTGAGGATGGAAGATGTGTGGCATCTCTGTCAGACTCAGTAGATTTCGAAAGATCTTTTGTTCTTGATTTAGCCTTCCATAGTTGGTCGCTTAGCACCGATGTTGTATTGGCTTGCGCTTCTTGTGACTCATCGATACGTCTATTTACTATAAACCGAGAAAGTATATTGAAAAGTGCAATCAAACTAGTTGGTCACGCAGATTGGGTGCGAGCGTTGAGCTTTAGCGCAGCGGGTAGTTCCACGGAGACACTCCTAGCTAGCGGTTCCAACGACGGGTTTGTTCGATTGTGGAGGTTTTCTTTAGCGCGAGTCGACGCGTTTACATCGAGTAACAAACTAAGGATTACCAGCAATAGATTCGCCGTTACCGCAGATACGGAGACTGTTTGGGTGACGGTTTGTTCCGAGGCTGTCCTCAGTGGTCACGACGCCACTGTGTACGGCGTCGCGTGGCAACCAAACAGCGAGGTGCTGTTGACAACGTCGGCGGATAAAACGTTGATTATTTGGAGTCGTCAGGGCGGTTTAGAGCATTCCGTGTGGGAGGAGCAGAGCCGTGTGGGCGCTGTGGGCCCGGCCTCGTTCGCCCTGTATGGGGCGGTATGGGAGCCCAATGGGGCGGCGGTGCTCGCCCACAGTTACAGGGGCGCCTTCCATCTGTGGGAGCGGAACGGTGGGGGTTGGGTCGCCGGTGTTGCACCACTGGGGCATGGCGCACCGGTCACCGGACTGGTCTGGGAACCGGGGGCGGGCCGCTACCTCCTCTCTGTATCGCAGGACCAGACCGCCCGGGTTTACTGCGAGTGGAGGCGAGCGGAGGGAGCCGTTAGCTCGTGGCACGAGGTCGCTCGTCCGCAGGTCCACGGACACGATATTGAGTGTGTCGCCGCTCTCAGCTCGCACGCGTTCGCAACCGGTGCAGAAGAGAAAGTCATCCGACTGTTCGCAGCCCCTCGTTCCTTTACTCGCAACCTATTCAATCTATCCGGTATCTGTTTACCTGCGTTGTCTGGGCAACCCCTAGGCGCCGCGGTCCCTCCGCTCGGGCTCTCTAATAAAGCGGTCGATCAAGAGAACTTAGACTCGGACGATATTGGCGCCTTCGTAGACTTTCAACTGTGTTCCCCTCCCACCGAGGAACACTTGGTTCAGAACACTCTGTGGCCCGAGACGCACAAACTTTACGGTCACGGTTACGAGTTGTACAGTCTGGCTGCCAGTCCGGACGGCTCTGTGGTGGCGTCCTCGTGCAAGGCGAGCAGCGGAGAGCATGCGACAGTGCGGTTGTGGGACGCTGCGACGGGACGACCCGTCGCCACGCTCCCGGGACATTCGCTCACAGTCACCGCGCTGCGCTTCAGTCACTCCGGCGATCAGATACTTTCAGTTTCGAGGGACCGCACGTGGTGTCTCTATCGGAGTGAGTCGCGCACAGACTGGAGGCTGGTCTACCGGTCCCCCGCCGGTAAGGCTGGTCTCCACTCTCGTGTCATCTGGTCTTGTTCCTGGTCCCATGACGATTCGTTATTCGTAACGGCGTCTCGCGATAAGAAACTCGTGGTTTGGTATCGCGGAAGCGACGTGGCGGATTCTGATTGGTCGGGCAGCCCATTGATCCTCCCATCTCCAGTCACGGCGGTTGATTTCGCACCTCGCTTCTCCAAGAGTGGCTCGTATCTCGTTGCATCGGGGTTGGAATCTGGTTCTATCTGTCTCCACACGTGGTCTATGGACTCAGGTTGGACTGAAAAACTTCGACTAGATACCTCTATAGCTCATTGCCTGAGCGTTACGTCGTTGCTATGGAAACCTATAGACTTGAATTCATTGTCAGATAACTTATTACTAGCTAGTTCTTCCACTGATTGCGCAGTTAAGATTTACAAGGTTATGTTGTAATTTAAATTTTGGGAAGAATTAAATTATCTGCTTATAGAATTTCTTGCTTTTTATTTAATTTTTCGAATTATTTTGTGATGCGTTTAACTTGTGTTCGACTAGATGTTAATATATAGTTAACAAAGTCTAAAGGCGGGAGGATCATTATTATTCAACTGTAATACTTTTGAGCTGAATAGAGATTGTATATTTCCGCGGGCCTTTCTCATCCCTTAATAATTTATGTATATATCCAAGACTGCTGTTTGGAAAGTTTCTGCTCTTTCTGAATCTGTATTCTGATTATTTATTATTTCTAGCCCGATAATTAATTATTTTTTAATTTACGAGCTAGCTTGTGATTTTTTTTCCAAAACTGACATTTACAAATTATCTATTATTATTGAAATATTTTCACAGTATTTTATAGAGCCAACCACCTCATTGTCACAAAAATGGGAGTCGCAATATTCTTTAGCTGAATGTTTTAAATAACAGTTTGTCTGGTTATTGGTGTCGAGGTATGAATATATGATTTACTGTAAACAACTCTGACAGAAATTCTTCAGTCAACTCCTTGTATGTACGTCTTGGTAATAGTGAAAGTACCTTGGGGATTCTAGCAGCTTGTTGACAACTTGTTGACAACTTGTTAAAATAATATATTGTAATAGGAGCAATTGCAATCGAATAATAATAAATCGTGTATAGTAGAACTCTAAGCATATAATGGAAAATAACAATTATTATTGTACTGTGTAATGCTACTGATAAATGGGCTTAAGGACTGGTGGAATGGCTGAAAAATGGACTTGTTACATAAGTGATTAATTAATTTGTTTAGATTGAAGGAGCATGGACAAGATGTTCTTGTACTCGAGAAGATCCCAGTTCGCATGTTGGCCCCAACAACCACAACAGATATCAACACAAACCATCGGTATGTATTCTGTAAACAATAACTAATAAGACTAATAACAACTACAATCACCAACCTTATCCGTTGAGATTATTTCATTTTTTTGCTCCCAATTTTCTCTCCTGACCTAAACAACGACATCAATATATTTTTTTAGATATTCAGTTATGGCGGGAACGCCGGAGAAAATGCTGGAATATCTTATGGAAACCAGAATAGATGAGAAACAAACTGGCCATAAAGACACCTTCCTTAGCGACTTTCTGCTAACTCATCCTGTGTTCCTAACTACATCTCGGTAAGTGTTCCTAACTACATCTCGGTAAGTGTTCCTAACTACATCTCGGTAAGTGTTCCTAACTACATCTCGGTAAGTGTTCCTAACTACATCTCGGTAAGTGTTCCTAACTACATCTCGGTAAGTGTTCCTAACTACATCTCGGTAAGTGTTCCTAACTACATCTCGGTAAGTGTTCCTAACTACATCTCGGTAAGTGTTCCTAACTACATCTCGGTAAGTGTTCCTAACTACATACATCTTGGTAAGTGTTCCTAACTACATCTCGGTAAGTGTTCCTAACTACATCTCGGTAAGTGTTCCTAACTACATCTCGGTAAGTGTTCCTAACTACATCTCGGTAAGTGTTCCTAACTACATCTCGGTAAGTGTTCCTAACTACATCTCGGTAAGTGTTCCTAACTACATCTCGGTAAGTGTTCCTAACTACATCTCGGTAAGTGTTCCTAACTACATCTCGGTAAGTGTTCCTAACTACATCTCGGTAAGTGTTCCTAACTACATCTCGGTAAGTGTTCCTAACTACATCTCGGTAAGTGTTCCTAACTATATACATCTTGGTAAGTGTTCCTAACTACATCTCGGTAAGTGTTCCTAACTACATCTCGGTAAGTGTTCCTAACTACATCTCGGTAAGTGTTCCTAACTACATACATCTTGGTAAGTGTTCCTAACTACATCTCGGTAAGTGTTCCTAACTACATCTCGGTAAGTGTTCCTAACTACATCTCGGTAAGTGTTCCTAACTACATCTCGGTAAGTGTTCCTAACTACATCTCGGTAAGTGTTCCTAACTACATCTCGGTAAGTGTTCCTAACTACATCTCGGTAAGTGTTCCTAACTACATCTCGGTAAGTGACCCTAACTGTGTGCATCTCGGTAAGTGTTCCTAAATATATACATCCTGTATGAATGTTCCTAACTACATCTCGGTAAGTGTTCCTAACTATATACATCTTGGTAAGTGTTCCTAACTACATCTCGGTAAGTGTTCCTAACTACATCTCGGTAAGTGTTCCTAACTACATCTCGGTAAGTGTTCCTAACTACATCTCGGTAAGTGTTCCTAACTACATCTCGGTAAGTGTTCCTAACTACATCTCGGTAAGTGTTCCTAACTACATCTCGGTAAGTGTTCCTAACTACATCTCGGTAAGTGACCCTAACTACATCTCGGTAAGTGTTCCTAACTACATCTCGGTAAGTGTTCCTAACTACATCTCGGTAAGTGTTCCTAACTACATCTCGGTAAGTGTTCCTAACTACATCTCGGTAAGTGTTCCTAACTACATCTCGGTAAGTGTTCCTAACTACATCTCGGTAAGTGTTCCTAACTACATCTCGGTAAGTGTTCCTAACTATATACATCTTGGTAAGTGTTCCTAACTACATCTCGGTAAGTGACCCTAACTACATCTCGGTAAGTGTTCCTAACTACATCTCGGTAAGTGTTCCTAACTACATCTCTGTAAGTGTTCCTAACTACATCTCGGTAAGTGTTCCTAACTACATCTCGGTAAGTGTTCCTAACTACATCTCGGTAAGTGTTCCTAACTACATCTCGGTAAGTGTTCCTAACTACATCTCGGTAAGTGTTCCTAACTACATCTCGGTAAGTGTTCCTAACTACATCTCGGTAAGTGTTCCTAACTACATCTCGGTAAGTGTTCCTAACTACATCTCGGTAAGTGTTCCTAACTACATCTCGGTAAGTGTTCCTAACTACATCTCGGTAAGTGTTCCTAACTACATCTCGGTAAGTGTTCCTAACTATATACATTTTGGTAAGTGTTCCTAACTACATCTCGGTAAGTGACCCTAACTACATCTCGGAAAGTGTTCCTAACTACATCTCGGTAAGTGTTCCTAACTACATCTCGGTAAGTGTTCCTAACTACATCTCGGTAAGTGTTCCTAACTACATCTCGGTAAGTGTTCCTAACTACATCTCGGTAAGTGTTCCTAACTACATCTCGGTAAGTGTTCCTAACTACATCTCGGTAAGTGTTCCTAACTATATACATCTTGGTAAGTGTTCCTAACTACATCTCGGTAAGTGACCCTAACTACATCTCGGTAAGTGTTCCTAACTACATCTCGGTAAGTGTTCCTAACTACATCTCGGTAAGTGTTCCTAACTACATCTCGGTAAGTGTTCCTAACTACATCTCGGTAAGTGTTCCTAACTACATCTCGGTAAGTGTTCCTAACTACATCTCGGTAAGTGTTCCTAACTACATCTCGGTAAGTGTTCCTAACTACATCTCGGTAAGTGTTCCTAACTACATCTCGGTAAGTGTTCCTAACTACATCTCGGTAAGTGTTCCTAACTACATCTCGGTAAGTGTTCCTAACTACATCTCGGTAAGTGTTCCTAACTACATCTCGGTAAGTGTTCCTAACTACATCTCGGTAAGTGTTCCTAACTACATCTCGGTAAGTGACCCTAACTGTGTGCATCTCGGTAAGTGTTCCTAAATATATACATCCTGTGTGAATGTTCCTAAACTACATCTCGGTAAGTGTTCCTAACTATATATCCTGTATGAATGTTCCTAAACTACATCTCGGTAAGTGTTCCTAACTACATCTCGGTAAGTGTTCCTAACTACATCTCGGTAAGTGTTCCTAACTACATCTCGGTAAGTGACCCTATCTGTGTGCATCTCGGTAAGTGTTTCTAACTATAAACATCCTGTGTGAATTTTCCTAACTACATCTTGGTAAATGTTCCTGGCCCATGTGAAGAATACCAGACTTTCTGCCGTTATATTTCACTTTGCAGTTACCCCCATGTGAAGAATACCAGGTTTTCACCAAAACCACAAGTTACAGAAGGACTGAATCTAACCAAAACAATAAATGTATTAGTATATGTACAGGTTATAAGACAGAAATAAGCGCTATAAAACACTTAATGAAGATAAATAAAAAAAAATAAAAAATCTTGATATATAAAATTCCAATAAAAAGTCGACCGAAAAGTGAAATCCTGGTATTCTTCACATGGGCGATGTTCCTAACTATATACATCCTGTATGAATGTTCCTAACTACATCGTGGTAAGTGTTCCTAACTATATACATCTTGGTAAGTGTTCCTAACTATATCGCGGTAAGTGTTCCTAACTATGTACATCTCTGAGTTTTCCTAACTACATCTCGGTAAGTGTTCCTAACTACATCTCGGTAAGTGTTCCTAACTATATACATCTTGGTAAGTGTTCCTAACTATATACTTCATGTGTGAATGTTCCTAACTACATCTCGGTAAGTGTTCCTAACTATATACATCTTGGTAAGTGTTCCTAACTATATACTTCATGTGTGAATGTTCCTAACTACATCTCGGTAAGTGTTCCTAACTACATCTCGGTAAGTGTTCCTAACTATATACATCTTGGTAAGTGTTCCTAACTATATACTTCATGTGTGAATGTTCCTAACTACATCTCGGTAAGTGTTCCTAACTACATCTCGGTAAGTGTTCCTAACTATATACATCTTGGTAAGTGTTCCTAACTATATACTTCATGTGTGAATGTTCCTAACTACATCTCGGTAAGTGTTCCTAACTATATACATCTTGGTAAGTGTTCCTAACTATATACTTCATGTGTGAATGTTCCTAACTACATCTCGGTAAGTGTTCCTAACTACATCTCGGTAAGTGTTCCTAACTATATACATCTTGGTAAGTGTTCCTAACTATATACTTCATGTGTGAATGTTCCTAACTACATCTCGGTAAATGTTCCTAACTACATCTCGGTAAGTGTTCCTAACTATATACATCTTGGTAAGTGTTCCTAACTACATCTCGGTAAGTGTTCCTAACTATATACATCTTGGTAAGTGTTCCTAACTACATCTGGGTAAGTGTTCCTAACTATATACATCTTGGTAAGTGTTCCTAACTACATCTGGGTAAGTGTTCCTAACTATATACATCTTGGTAAGTGTTCCTAACTATATATTCATCCTGTGTGAATGTTCCTAAACTACATCTCGGTAAGTGTTTCTAACTATATACATCTTGGTAATTGTTCCTAACTATATACATCCTGTGTGAATGTTCCTAACTACATCTCAGTAAGTGTTCCTAACTATGTACATTTTGGTAAGTGTTCCTAACTATATACATCCTGTGTGAATGTTCCTAACTACATCTCGGTAAGTGTTCCTAACTATGCACATCTCTGAGTTTTCCTAACTACATCTCGGTAAGTGTTCCTAACTACATCTCGGTAAGTGTTCCTAACTACATCTCGGTAAGTGTTCCTAACTATACATCTTGGGAAGTGTTCCTAAGTATATACATCTTAACATCTTGGTAAGTGTTAACTATGTACATCTCTCTGGATGTTCCTAACTACATCTCTGTATGTGTTACTAACTAACTATATATACATCTCTCTGAATGTTCCTAACTACATCTCTGTATGTGTTACTAACTAACTATATATACATCTCTCTGGATGTTCCTAACTACATCTCTGTATGTGTTACTAACTAACTATATATACATCTCTCTGAATGTTCCTAACTATCTCGGTATGTGTTACTAACTATATATACATCTCTCTGAATGTTCCTAACTACATCTCGGTATGTGTTACTAACTAACTATATATACATCTCTCTGAATGTTCCTAACTACATCTCGGTATGTGTTACTAACTATATATACATCTCTCTGAATGTTCCTAAAACTACATCTCGGTATGTGTTACTAACTATATATACATCTCTCTGAATGTTCCTAACTATCTCGGTATGTGTTACTAACTATATATACATCTCTCTGAATGTTCCTAACTATATCTCTGTATGTGTTACTAACTAACTATATATACATCTCTCTGGATGTTCCTAACTACATCTCTGTATGTGTTACTAACTAACTATATATACATCTCTCTGAATGTTCCTAACTATCTCGGTATGTGTTACTAACTATATATACATCTCTCTGAATGTTCCTAACTACATCTCGGTATGTGTTACTAACTAACTATATATACATCTCTCTGAATGTTCCTAACTACATCTCGGTATGTGTTACTAACTATATATACATCTCTCTGAATGTTCCTAAAACTACATCTCGGTATGTGTTACTAACTATATATACATCTCTCGGAATGTTCCTAACTACATCTCGGTAAGTGTTCCTAACTATACATCTTGGGAAGTGTTCCTAAGTATATACATCTTAACATCTTGGTAAGTGTTAACTATATACATCTCTCTGAATGTTCCTAACTACATCTCGGTATGTGTTACTAACTATATATACATCTCTCTGAATGTTCCTAACTACATCTCGGTATGTGTTACTAACTAGTTGCATCCACCGGTATGTGATTCTTCCTAACTATTATTTATTGTAGATTGTTATCGGTTGGTTTTCCTAAGTTCTCGTAAGCGCTAACCGGATAAATATATTATATTTAATTAATATTCCTTTGGTTTTCACACACTAATATTTTTGCCAGACTGTGCTCTTGGATTATGTCCTACTATCGCGCGGAAACTGCTATCAGCCCTACCCCAGACTACTGTCTCGCATGTAAACTTCGCGTCGTCCAATTCACCATGCACTGGAGTTCAATCGTTCCTTACAACTTCAGCGACGAGGCCGAACTTGGTCGGTTTCTCGACAAGGTTTACTCCATGGTTGTTAATGACTCTAGAACGTTCCCTACACTAACAGACAGCGTCAGGTTAGGTTACCAGCCAAGTTGTGTTATATTATAACCGGTTGTGTTTTCCATTTTAAGGTAGTAACTAGGTAGTAAACCGACGAGAAAGTAACATTATTTAAATTATGATAATTTTTAATGAAATTGCCTCTGCCATTTATCTCGTTTATTGTTTTGGTTATATTAACTGGAAACTTTTCGTTTCTCACAATTAATGATAATTAACATTAATTAAATTTATCAAGATCGAGTCGCGAGTCGGAAAATGACAGAATCCCCATGGCTGAGGGAAAACGTGTAATGCATTGAACCGAAACGACAGAAACTATTCACTGGGAAGCAGCACTGCAAACTTGCGCAATCGATTTTCTGCTTGTAATATGTTGCTAAAGCTAAATTAAAATCAGATTTCTCTTAAAAAAAATTAAAAGATGGAGAAATGTTATCTGACTAACATTAAGTTTTGGTCTACATTAACCGAAAAATTGGTTTATGTTATTAAAGACAAAAATATACATCAAAATAAATGCTGTTTATCTAACCTGCAGAATGATGGAAACACAAATCAATGGACTGAAAAACTGGCCATTCAACCGAAACACGCAACTCGGTAAGAAGAAAGCGAATATGTCGGGAATAATGAGAGGCACCGAGGATTATTCAGGTCGTCTACCAATCCAACATAACGACGAATTCGTGTTTAAGGTTAGCTGATAGGGTCACAGACGGACTATAGCAAGGTGTTTAAGGTTAGCTGACAGGGTCACAGACGGACTATAGCAAGGTGTTTAAGGTTAGCTGACAGGGTCACAGACGGACTATAGCAAGGTGTTTAAGGTTAGCTGACAGGGTCACAGACGGACTATAGCAAGGTGTTTAAGGTTAGCTGACAGGGTCACAGACGGACTATGGCAAGGTTTTTAAGGTTAGCTGACAGGGTCACAGACAGGGTCACAGACGGACTATAGCAAGGTGTTTAAGGTTAGCTGACAGGGTCAGAGACGGACTATAGCAAGGTGTTTAAGGTTAGCTGACAGGGTCACAGACGGACTATGGCAAGGTGTTTAAGGTTAGCTGACAGGGTCACAGACAGGGTCACAGACGGACTATAGCAAGGTGTTTAAGGTTAGCTGACAGGGTCACAGACGGACTATAGCAAGGTGTTTAAGGTTAGCTGACAGGGTCACAGACGGACTATGGCAAGGTGTTTAAGGTTAGCTGACAGGGTCACAGACAGGGTCACATACGGACTATAGCAAGGTGTTTAAGGTTGGCTGACAGGGTCACAGACGGACTATGGGAAGGTGTTTAAGGTTAGCTGCGACAGGGTCACAGACGGACTATGGCAAGGTGTTTAAGGTTAGCTGACAGGGTCACAGACTGACTATGGCAAGGTGTTTAAGGTTAGCTGACAGGGTCACAGACGGACTATAGCAAGGTGTTAAAAGTTAGCTGAAAGGGTCACAGACGGACTATACTATAGCAAGGTGTTTAAGGTTAGCTGCGACAGGGTCACAGACGGACTATAGCAAGGTGTTTAAGGTTAGCTGACAGGGTCACAGACAGGGTCACAGACGGACTATGGCAAGGTGTTTAAGGTTAGCTGACAGGGTCACAGACGGACTATGGGAAGGTGTTTAAGGTTAGCTGCGACAGGGTCACAGACGGACTATAGCAAGGTGTTTAAGGTTAGCTGACAGGGTCACAGACGGACTATAGCAAGGTGTTTAAGGTTAGCTGACAGGGTCACAGACGGACTATGGCAAGGTGTTTAAGGTTAGCTGACAGGGTCACAGACTGACTATGGCAAGATGTTTAAGGTTAGCTGACAGGGTCACAGACGGACTATAGCAAGGTGTTTAAGGTTAGCTGACCGGGTCACAGACAGGGTCACAGACGGACTATAGCAAGGTGTTTAAGGTTAGCTGACAGGGTCACAGACGGACTATGGCAAGGTGTTTAAGGTTAGCTGACCGTGTCACAGACAGGGTCACAGACGGACTATAGCAAGGTGTTTAAGGTTAGCTGACAGGGTCACAGACGGACTATGGCAAGGTGTTTAAGGTTAGCTGACAGGGTCACAGACTGACTATAGCAAGGTGTTTAAGGTTAGCTGACAGGGTCACAGACGGACTATATAGCAAGGTGTTTAAGGTTAGCTGACAGGGTCACAGACAGGGTCACAGACGGACTATAGCAAGGTGTTTAAGGTTAGCTGACAGGGTCACAGACGGACTATGGCAAGGTGTTTAAGGTTAGCTGACAGGGTCACAGACTGACTATAGCAAGGTGTTTAAGGTTAGCTGACAGGGTCACGGACGGACTATAGCAAGGTGTTTAAGGTTAGCTGACAAGGTCACAGACGGACTATAGCAAGGTGTTTAAGGTTAGCTGACAGGGTCACAGACGGACTATAGCAAGGTGTTTAAGGTTAGCTGATAGGGTCACAGACGGACTATAGCAAGGTGTTTAAGGTTAGCTGACAGGGTCACAGACGGACTATAGCAAGGTGTTTAAGGTTAGCTGACAGGGTCACAGACAGGGTCACAGACGGACTATAGCAAGGTGTTTAAGGTTAGCTGACAGGGTCACAGACGGACTATGGCAAGGTGTTTAAGGTTAGCTGACAGGGTCACAGACTGACTATAGCAAGGTGTTTAAGGTTAGCTGATAGGGTCACAGACGGACTATAGCAAGGTGTTTAAGGTTAGCTGATAGGGTCACAGACGGACTATATCAAGGTGTTTAAGGTTAGCTGACAGGGTCACAGACGGACTATAGCAAGGTGTTTAAGGTTAGCTGACAGGGTCACAGACGGACTATAGCAAGGTGTTTAAGGTTAGCTGACAGGGTCACAGACGGACTATAGCAAGGTGTTTAAGGTTAGCTGACAGGGTCACAGACGGACTATGGCAAGGTTTTTAAGGTTCGCTGACAGGGTCACAGACAGGGTCACAGACGGACTATAGCAAGGTGTTTAAGGTTAGCTGACAGGGTCAGAGACGGACTATAGCAAGGTGTTTAAGGTTAGCTGACAGGGTCACAGACGGACTATGGCAAGGTGTTTAAGGTTAGCTGACAGGGTCACAGACAGGGTCACAGACGGACTATAGCAAGGTGTTTAAGGTTAGCTGACAGGGTCACAGACGGACTATAGCAAGGTGTTTAAGGTTAGCTGACAGGGTCACAGACGGACTATGGCAAGGTGTTTAAGGTTAGCTGACAGGGTCACAGACAGGGTCACATACGGACTATAGCAAGGTGTTTAAGGTTGGCTGACAGGGTCACAGACGGACTATGGGAAGGTGTTTAAGGTTAGCTGCGACAGGGTCACAGACGGACTATGGCAAGGTGTTTAAGGTTAGCTGACAGGGTCACAGACTGACTATGGCAAGGTGTTTAAGGTTAGCTGACAGGGTCACAGACGGACTATAGCAAGGTGTTAAAAGTTAGCTGAAAGGGTCACAGACGGACTATACTATAGCAAGGTGTTTAAGGTTAGCTGCGACAGGGTCACAGACGGACTATAGCAAGGTGTTTAAGGTTAGCTGACAGGGTCACAGACGGACTATAGCAAGGTGTTTAAGGTTAGCTGACAGGGTCACAGACGGACTATAGCAAGGTGTTTAAGGTTAGCTGACAGGGTCACAGACGGACTATGGCAAGGTGTTTAAGGTTAGCTGACAGGGTCACAGACGGACTATGGGAAGGTGTTTAAGGTTAGCTGCGACAGGGTCACAGACGGACTATAGCAAGGTGTTTAAGGTTAGCTGACAGGGTCACAGACGGACTATAGCAAGGTGTTTAAGGTTAGCTGACAGGGTCACAGACGGACTATGGCAAGGTGTTTAAGGTTAGCTGACAGGGTCACAGACTGACTATGGCAAGATGTTTAAGGTTAGCTGACAGGGTCACAGACGGACTATAGCAAGGTGTTTAAGGTTAGCTGACCGTGTCACAGACAGGGTCACAGACGGACTATAGCAAGGTGTTTAAGGTTAGCTGACAGGGTCACAGACGGACTATGGCAAGGTGTTTAAGGTTAGCTGACAGGGTCACAGACTGACTATAGCAAGGTGTTTAAGGTTAGCTGACAGGGTCACAGACGGACTATATAGCAAGGTGTTTAAGGTTAGCTGACAGGGTCACAGACAGGGTCACAGACGGACTATAGCAAGGTGTTTAAGGTTAGCTGACAGGGTCACAGACGGACTATGGCAAGGTGTTTAAGGTTAGCTGACAGGGTCACAGACTGACTATAGCAAGGTGTTTAAGGTTAGCTGACAGGGTCACGGAAGGACTATAGCAAGGTGTTTAAGGTTAGCTGACAAGGTCACAGACGGACTATAGCAAGGTGTTTAAGGTTAGCTGACAGGGTCACAGACGGACTATGGCAAGGTGTTTAAGGTTAGCTGACAGGGTCACAGACTGACTATAGCAAGGTGTTTAAGGTTAGCTGACAGGGTCACAGACTGACTATAGCAATGTGTTTAAGGTTAGCTGACAGGGTCACAGACGGACTATGGCAAGGTGTTTAAGGTTAGCTGACAGGGTCACAGACGGACTATAGCAAGGTGTTTAAGGTTAGCTGACAGGGTCACAGACGGACTATGGCAAGGTGTTTAAGGTTAGCTGACAGGGTCACAGACTGACTATAGCAAGGTGTTTAAGGTTAGCTGACAGGGTCACAGACGGACTATGGCAAGGTGTTTAAGGTTAGCTGACAGGGTCACAGACTGACTATAGCAAGGTGTTTAAGGTTAGCTGACAGGGTCACAGACTGACTATAGCAAGTGTTTAAGGTTAGCTGACGGGTCACAGACAGGGTCACAGACGGACTATGGCAAGGTGTTTAAGGTTAGCTGACAGGGTCACAGACGGACTATGGGAAGGTGTTAAAGGTTAGCTGAAAGGGTCACAGACTGACTATAGCAAGGTGTTTAAGGTTAGCTGACAGGGTCACAGACGGACTATGGGAAGGTGTTAAAGGTTAGCTGAAAGGGTCACAGACTGACTATAGCAAGGTGTTTAAGGTTAGCTGACAGGGTCACAGACGGACTATGGGAAGGTGTTAAAGGTTAGCTGAAAGGGTCACAGACTGACTATAGCAAGGTGTTTAAGGTTAGCTGACAGGGTCACAGACGGACTATAGCAAGGTGTTTAAGGTTAGCTGACAGGGTCACAGACGGACTATGGCAAGGTGTTTAAGGTTAGCTGACAGGGTCACAGACTGACTATAGCAAGGTGTTTAAGGTTAGCTGACAGGGTCACAGACGGACTATGGCAAGGTGTTTAAGGTTAGCTGACAGGGTCACAGACTGACTATAGCAAGGTGTTTAAGGTTAGCTGACAGGGTCACAGACTGACTATAGCAAGTGTTTAAGGTTAGCTGACGGGTCACAGACAGGGTCACAGACGGACTATGGCAAGGTGTTTAAGGTTAGCTGACAGGGTCACAGACGGACTATGGGAAGGTGTTAAAGGTTAGCTGAAAGGGTCACAGACTGACTATAGCAAGGTGTTTAAGGTTAGCTGACAGGGTCACAGACGGACTATGGGAATGTGTTAAAGGTTAGCTGACAGGGTCACAGACGGACTATGGCAAGGTGTTTAAGGTTAGCTGACAGGGTCACAGACTGACTATAGCAAGGTGTTTAAGGTTAGCTGACAGGGTCACAGACGGACTATGGCAAGGTGTTTAAGGTTAGCTGACAGGGTCACAGACGGACTATAGCAAGGTGTTTAAGGTTAGCTGACAGGGTCACAGACGGACTATGGCAAGGTGTTTAAGGTTAGCTGACAGGGTCACAGGCAGACTATAGCAAGGTGTTTAAGGTTAGCTGACAGTGTCACAGACGGACTATAGCAAGGTGTTAAAGGTTAGCTGACAGGGTCACAGACGGACTATAGCAAGGTGTTTAAGGTTAGCTGACAGGGTCACAGGCGGACTATAGCAAGGTGTTTAAGGTTAGCTGACAGGGTCACAGACGGACTATAGCAAGGTGTTTAAGGTTAGCTGACCGGGTCACAGACAGGGTCACAGACGGACTATGGCAAGGTGTTTAAGGTTAGCTGACAGGGTCACAGACGGACTATACTATAGCAAGGTGTTTAAGGTTAGCTGCGACAGGGTCACAGACGGACTATAGCAAGGTGTTTAAGGTTAGCTGACAGTGTCACAGTCGGACTATAGCAAGGTGTTAAAGGTTAGCTGACAGGGTCACAGACGGACTATGGCAAGGTGTTTAAGGTTAGCTGACAGGGTCACAGGCGGACTATAGCAAGGTGTTTAAGGTTAGCTGACAGGGTCACAGACGGACTATAGCAAGGTGTTAAAGGTTAGCTGACAGGGTCACAGACGGACTATAGCAAGGTGTTTAAGGTTAGCTGACAGGGTCACAGGCGGACTATAGCAAGGTGTTTAAGGTTAGCTGACAGGGTCACAGACGGACTATAGCAAGGTGATTAAGGTTAGCTGACCGGGTCACAGACAGGGTCACAGACGGACTATGGCAAGGTGTTTAAGGTTAGCTGACAGGGTCACAGACGGGGTCACATACGGACTATAGCAAGGTGATTAAGGTTAGCTGACCGGGTCACAGACAGGGTCACAGACGGACTATGGCAAGGTGTTTAAGGTTAGCTGACAGGGTCACAGACGGACTATACTATAGCAAGGTGTTTAAGGTTAGCTGCGACAGGGTCACAGACGGACTATAGCAAGGTGTTTAAGGTTAGCTGACAGTGTCACAGACGGACTATAGCAAGGTGTTAAAGGTTAGCTGACAGGGTCACAGACGGACTATAGCAAGGTGTTTAAGGTTAGCTGACAGGGTCACAGACGGACTATAGCAAGGTGTTTAAGGTTAGCTGACAGGGTCACAGACGGATTATAGCAAGGTGTTTAAGGTTAGCTGCGACAGGGTCACAGACGGACTATAGCAAGGTGTTTAAGGTTAGCTGACAGTGTCACAGACGGACTATAGCAAGGTGTTAAAGGTTAGCTGACAGGGTCACAGACGGACTATAGCAAGGTGTTTAAGGTTAGCTGACAGGGTCACAGACGGACTATGGCAAGGTGTTTAAGGTTAGCTGACAGGGTCACAGACTGACTATAGCAAGGTGTTTAAGGTTAGCTGACAGGGTCACAGACGGACTATGGCAAGGTGTTTAAGGTTAGCTGACAGGGTCACAGACTGACTATAGCAAGGTGTTTAAGGTTAGCTGACAGGGTCACAGACTGACTATAGCAAGTGTTTAAGGTTAGCTGACAGGGTCACAGACAGGGTCACAGACGGACTATGGCAAGGTGTTTAAGGTTAGCTGACAGGGTCACAGACGGACTATGGGAAGGTGTTAAAGGTTAGCTGAAAGGGTCACAGACTGACTATAGCAAGGTGTTTAAGGTTAGCTGACAGGGTCACAGACGGACTATGGGAATGTGTTAAAGGTTAGCTGACAGGGTCACAGACGGACTATGGCAAGGTGTTTAAGGTTAGCTGACAGGGTCACAGACTGACTATAGCAATGTGTTTAAGGTTAGCTGACAGGGTCACAGACGGACTATGGCAAGGTGTTTAAGGTTAGCTGACAGGGTCACAGACGGACTATAGCAAGGTGTTTAAGGTTAGCTGACAGGGTCACAGACGGACTATGGCAAGGTGTTTAAGGTTAGCTGACAGGGTCACAGGCAGACTATAGCAAGGTGTTTAAGGTTAGCTGACAGTGTCACAGACGGACTATAGCAAGGTGTTAAAGGTTAGCTGACAGGGTCACAGACGGACTATAGCAAGGTGTTTAAGGTTAGCTGACAGGGTCACAGGCGGACTATAGCAAGGTGTTTAAGGTTAGCTGACAGGGTCACAGACGGACTATAGCAAGGTGTTTAAGGTTAGCTGACCGGGTCACAGACAGGGTCACAGACGGACTATGGCAAGGTGTTTAAGGTTAGCTGACAGGGTCACAGACGGACTATACTATAGCAAGGTGTTTAAGGTTAGCTGCGACAGGGTCACAGACGGACTATAGCAAGGTGTTTAAGGTTAGCTGACAGTGTCACAGACGGACTATAGCAAGGTGTTAAAGGTTAGCTGACAGGGTCACAGACGGACTATGGCAAGGTGTTTAAGGTTAGCTGACAGGGTCACAGGCAGACTATAGCAAGGTGTTTAAGGTTAGCTGACAGTGTCACAGACGGACTATAGCAAGGTGTTAAAGGTTAGCTGACAGGGTCACAGACGGACTATAGCAAGGTGTTTAAGGTTAGCTGACAGGGTCACAGACGGACTATAGCAAGGTGTTTAAGGTTAGCTGACAGGGTCACAGACGGATTATAGCAAGGTGTTTAAGGTTAGCTGACACGGTCACAGACGGACTATAGCAAGGTGTTTAAGGTTAGCTGACAGGGTCACAGACGGACTATAGCAAGGTGTTTAAGGTTAGCTGATAAAGCACGTTCTGCCTCATCTCCTCTTCCACACCACCTGTTTCCGCACTCAAACTTTCTTGTAACAGTAGTATTCTGTACCAGATTCACTGTTTTATAAAACACAGATTTCAAAATCTTAACTATTACTTTTTTCATAGTTTGATTTCAAGACTTTGGAATTATGAAGTATTCAACATTTCAACTGATATTACTTCTTATGAGTTTTTAACCTTAACGTTTGAAACTGGTTTAGTTACGCCTTGCGTTTTTTTTGCAAACTATTATTTGTATTAAATAATTATAATTTAGTATAATTTTTAACTCCTTTTCGATTCACTTCATAGATTTTCATATTATCGGTACATATTTTGGTTTCCTTTAAAAATACTTTTAAACTCTATATTTCCAGGTACACTGCTCGGATATGCGGTACACCACGCTAAGAGTTAGCATAGACAGCACCGCAGGACAAATAGCTGAGTTAGCTGCGTCCAAATTAGGCTTGGGCCACCACGACCTAATTCTGGTGGAAGTCCGTAGCAGTGGGGATTACGTTCTCTTCGATCCGATGGATCTCAGTATCCCTACCAGTCTAAGTTGCAACGGAAGACTTTTCGTTACAGTCGCCGCAAAGTACGTTTATATTTTTTATATAGCTGGAAGAATTAGTAGTAGGGAAAAGTCAACTTGCCAAGTCTACATATATTTACTGGTGTTCACATGTGTTAAAGCTTTCTAACCGTTTAGGCGCATGCCGCATAGTCATATCTGACCCCAATCGGGTAGGTGTAAAACGCGGATCCGGATACGGATCCGGATACGGATCAGGACCCGGATTTGCGAGTGTAAAAGGCGGATCCGGATTTACATACAATCCGTAACTGAGTGTAATATGCGGATTCTGAAATACGCAATCCGTATTGCAGTGTAAAACGCAGATTCATGTATTTTGTTCAATCCGGAATGGAGTGTAAAATACGGATTTACGTTAATTACCAAGTTTTGTTGGATCCGGAATGGAGTGTAAAACACGGATTTTCGTTAATTACCAAGTTTTGTTGGATCCGGAATGGAGTGTAAAACACGGATTTTTGTTAATTACCAAGTTTTGTTGGATCCGGAATGGAGTGTAAAACACGGATTTAGGTTAATTACCAAGTTTTATTGGATCCGGAATGGAGTGTAAAACACGGATTTACGTTAATTACCAAGTTTTGTTGGATCCGGAATGGAGTGTAAAACACGGATTTTCGTTAATTACCAAGTTTTGTTGGATCCGGAATGGAGTGTAAAACACGGATTTTTGTTAATTACCAAGTTTTGTTGGATCCGGAATGGAGTGTAAAACACGGATTTAGGTTAATTACCAAGTTTTATTGGATCCGGAATGGAGTGTAAAACACGGATTTAGGTTAATTACCAAGTTTTATTGGATCCGGAATGGAGTGTAAAACACAGATTCTTGTTAATTACCAAGTTTTGTTGGATCCGGAATGGAGTGTAAAACACGGATTTTCGTTAATTAAAGACAAATAGGGCCTATGCTACTAGTGACCCAGATTGTTTTCTTCGCACAAAGTGGCACATAGTGTATTATATAGGACCAGCTAGTTTTTTTTTTTATAAAAGATAATAAAGTTTCCAGAGAATCATGAAAAATGCTAAATACTATTGATATAACAATAACTCATAAGATTTTAATACAAACCTTATTATTTTCTAAAATAAGTTCCAGAATAAAAATATTTGTTCTAGAACCTTATTTTTATAAACAAATAGCTAACATGTTTTAGAGCATTTCAAAACAAGAAATTTTCAAAAACTATTAAGTATAAAAAATTTAGTATGTGTACACCACGCATACTGAACCAGTACCTAACCAATAACACACCCCCGCCCCCGTACCTCACCCAAACCAATCACACACCCCTGATAACTAATCACACATCCTCGTTAACCAATCACACAACGTCACACCCAACGTCGCGCGGACAAACCAACATCTTGGTTTATTTACATACGAACTTTGGGTTTATTCATTACAGATTGGACGAACTGCGACCCCTAACGGAACAGGATGGGCCGGACACCGGATCAGCCAACCAACTCGAGTTGATGTCTACCAAGGAGTTGGCCTACCAGATCACCCAACTCGACTTCGAGTTCCTCAACTGCATCGACGAGTACGAGGTTGTCTACTACATCTTCGGGAGGATCCAGTACTCTAAGATCACGGCCAATCTCGATCTTCTTCTCCGTCGCTTCAACGATATCCAATACTGGGTCGTCACGGAGGTTCGTAAACTCCGTGATTGGATTTCACTCATGTTTTATACCGATTTTAATATATACTTATTGAATATTGTTTCTTTAATCCAAACCATTTTGGAGCAATAAAACGTACATAATTTACAGTAAAACTAAGAATAAATAGATAAATAAAAATTAATTCAGACTATTAAAACATGTTAAAAATGATGAGTTAGCCAGGGCGTTTCGAGATGTAAAGGGCCAGCGCCTTTTTAAGGATGTTTGGGAGAGAGGGAAGACCTGTGCAGTGGACCGCGTGGTCCAACTCTGTAGCCGCATCCCCACGCAGAAAAGACAGATGCCTGCGGGTGTCGCCTTCCAACACTTTTTGTCCCGGCAGAACTTGTGGTGCGACCCATTACTGATGATCTGGGCCGCTGCTCGACGCCTGATGCCAGTCAGTTTTGAAAGTGAAAGTAATGAAGGATCGCTTCGGTCCGGTGGGTTATCCACAGCATTTAGTATAGCTGTGGAGCTGGAGTACTTGCTGATCCCGCACCAAAGTTTCCAGAAGAAAGCACGGAGTTTCACTACATGTGCTAAATTATGGGCATCGTCAGCATTAATGCCATACACACAACATCCGTAGGTTGTGGAAGGTTGTGGAGGTCTATAATATATACTTATATATTATACGATATGTAATTAATGTTGTCTGTCTATAGACCAATACTTTTATAGTTTACTATTTCGGTTAATAGGTTTATATTCGGTTTTATAGAGTATTATTTCACATGGGTGGCGCAGGTACAAATCCGACTATGCGAAAGGAGTCTTCGGCGTTGGTTTTTTCTTTTCACTTTCGCGGAGTTTAATTTTACTTATTTAAACACAACAAACTAGTAAATTATTTCTAGCTAATTTTCAGCTCATCATTAAAGCGTAGGCCAGCGACTTAGTAGAGTGCGAGTACATGTTCGTATATTACCTAATTAACGACATTCTTTTCCTATTTTTTAGATTTGTTTATCTGATATGCTTAGTAAACGAGTTGCGATCCTCCGTAAGTTCATAAAGATAGCGCAGCATTGCCGGGACTACCGGAACTGGAACAGCTTCTTCGGTATCATTATGGGACTGAGCAACGTAGCTGTTAGTCGGTTGTCTCTCACCTGGGAAAAACTACCGAGTAAATTCAACAAACTGTTCCAGCAGTTCGAATCGCTTACAGATCCCACCAGGAACCACAGGTATCTACAGCGGTTGAATTACATCTAATTTATGTTATATTTATAATTATTTTTTATTTTAATAATTATTTAGTTACAGAGCAATGGATGTCATTAAATAGTTTAATGTTCCCCCCCAAATTGAAATAAAATCCCTTTATCTTACATGAATAATGTACTATTAATGAAGTCTGTGTTATTTTATTACCACCCATAAACTACAATGCCAGTCGTAGGCGAGATTCCTGCTTATCTAGAACTAACAACTCATTGCCTTACTTTCCCATTCCAATAAATGAGTATATAATATCTGTGTATACTCCCCATCTGCTTAGGAGGACAACAAAGTTCCGTTCTAATTAACCCCCCCCCCCCCCCCCCCCCCCCCCCCCCCATTGTCGCGCATACCATTACACATGCGCGCAGATGCATAATTAGCTGCTTAACAATTATACTACTACTACTACTAGGTCGAGCGAACTCGGACAGTGGAAATGAGATCCTTCCAGGCTTCCCGATTCTCCATAGTTGTCGCATTTTCGTTTCTCCTAAGTTCAGTATCCCTTTCAAGTTGATCTATATATGTTATGGCAGGTCGTCCACGACTACGCTTTCCATGAGTTGGTTGCCAGAAAAGTAGATCTGGTATGACCTCGTCTTTACTTCGCCAGCAGTGCCCACTGAATCTTAATCTGCGTTCGCGGAGGGTGGTTGATACAGGCGGTATTGTACCATAAAGCTCGGCGTTTGTCTTGTGTTGTCTCCAGCTGATGTTTAGGGCTGCCCTTAGTAGTCTTGTGTAGCAACCATCAATTCGTTGTTCAAGTGATTTAGTCAGTGTCCAGGTCTCACCCCCGTATAAAAACACACTTTCCACTGTGGCTCGAAAGAACTTAGTCTTCAGGTGCCTGGAGGGATCTGATTTCCAGATAGTATCCATTTTTGATAGAGCTACCCAAGCCTTTGTTTTCCTAGCTTCTATGTCCTTTTTGCTACTCTCTATCCATGATCCAAGGTACTGGAAGTCATCGACCTTCCTTAGTTGATTATTATCAATGGTTGTCAAGTTTCCATCAACATTAAAGGTCATGAATTCGGTTTTGGTAGCATTTATATGCAATCCAACCTCCTTAGCAGCCCTCTCCACTTTATTTAGTAGAAGCTGTGCATCTGCTAGCGTATTAGAGAGCAGGGCGATGTCATCCGCGAAGTCGGTGTCTGTGACTGTAGTTGCCGGATATCTACTACTTCTGCGTTCTTGAAGTGTGAATCCTAGATATTCACCCTTTGTGGCCGTCCTCATTGCGTAATCCAGCACAATTACAAATCATAATGGTGCTAATGTGTCACCTTGCAGTTCCCCAGCCAGGATTGAGAAAAACTCAGTTTCGCCATCTGGTGAGAGTACCTGCGCTTCTGTGTCACAATATAACAATCCAATGCCAGCAACAATTACTTCTGGTATTCCATAAGCTCTTAGGATTTCAAGCATTTTACCTCTATGGATGGAGTCGAATGCCCTTTTGAAGTCCACAAAAGTCATGACTGTGGGGAGATTCTTTGACTTAATTCCTTCAATCAGTCTCCGTAGTGCAAGTATCTGAGCTATTGTTGATCTACTTGGTCGAAATCCGTTTTGTCTCTTAAGGCCCGTTTCTGCGCTGCTTTTTTATGTGAGGTATTCTGAGTTTTTTTTAAGCTTTTTTTTGAGCTTTTTCTCTAGCTTTTTTTGAGCTTTTTTTCAAGATTGTTTTGCCTTTTCTAACTTTCAGTTAAAATTGAGATATAATATGAATGTTCTAGAATTAGATCATTGGTCTCATTTAGTTGTTATTTTTAACTGAGATGGCTAGTACAGTTTATTTAATTACTTACTGCACACTTACTTGCACACTTAATTTAAAGCAATTTCATCCCAAAAATTGAATTATGCGCACTAAGAAGTGCCTCAAATTATTGACATCACTGTGGGTAAACTATTATCTAGCTGCATTAGGAGCAAGTGGTGTATCATTAGCTACCAATGTACCTCGAAGTACGAAATGTACGGAGAAGGGCGAAGCTCACTTCCCGACGAACCCAGCGGAAGCACTCCGAATAAGGCGTCTCATGCTTCTCAGACATGAGAATTCCAAGACGTTTGATAAACTTGGTTGTCATCGGGGAGAGTCCACCAAATGGCGAAAAAATCAAAGGCAAAGGCGTGAAGGTGGCGAGCTCGATCTCACGTACCCGTTCCTCATAGTGGTTGCGTTTGTGGGCCTCGTGGTGTAGATGGGCAGACTCGAGGGTTATGGTGGCATTCAACTGAGCCAGGGGATTGAATACCGAGACATCAAGGAATGTCTTTTGGTAATGAGATTCCCAAAACCCAGCAACAGGACAAGTCAAGACGAAAATACGTATAATCGTAATATTTTCAAAATTCGACCCAAAAATTTCAAAAATTTATTGAGCTTTTTTTCAAGCTTTTTTTCTAGCTTTTTTTTAAGCATTTTTTTGAGCTTTTTTTGAGCTTTTTTTCTAGCTTTTTTTTGAGCTTTTTTTCAAGCTTTTTTTTGAGCTTTATTCTAAAGTTTAGGTTTTAGTATTCGAAAATTCGCAGATTCATCTTGAAGCAATTAATTTCTAGAAATTGCTTTAACTAAAAAAAAGCTTTAAAAAAAGCTGCGCGGAAACGGGCCTTCACGCAGTAGTTTCTCTATGTGAGGTCTAATCCGAAATAGAGTCATTATATTGTATATTTTGGCAGCTACCACAAGCAGACAGATCCCACGATAGTTTGTTGGTATACCGAGGTCTCATTTCTTGGGGAGAGGCTTTAGTTGACCTTTAGTCCAAATTGGTGGTGGCTTTTCCCCTTTTAACATCCGGTTGCAAACATTCAATAATGGTCTGTTTAGCACTCCTGTTTTCCATACCTCCGCTGGGATTTCATCTAATCCACTCGCTTTATTATTGGACATGCTTTTAATGCTTATTTGGAGTTCTTCGGGACTATCGGCTTTGAGGCGCCCCTTTGCACAACATTTCCGACCAGATACCTCATTTACAGTTTGCCAGGTAAGTCTTGATTTTTGCTGTATGTGAGCAGTTGTAATTGCTTCAGTTTTATCCTGTATGTACTTTTCCTGGCTGATGTTGTACTTGTAGGCCAACTTAAGATCGTCCTTCGCTTTCTCAACCTTGTTAATGTTTTCGGTTGTTGGTTGTTTAGTTTTAACTTTGTAGGCTATCTTAAGATATTCTCTCTTACAAGTAACCTCAGAGTTTTGCCATGGCACATATTGTTTACGTTTAGGTTTCTGGGGGATATGCCTCTTAGCTGATTCCTTGTGGGCTGTTATTATATTCTGGTATATTGAATCAGTGGACTGGTCTTCATCCATTGACTGAAGTGCTTCAAAGCGGTTTTGAACTTCTACTGTATAAGCATCTTTTACAGCATTGTCAGTTCTGAGTTTCTCCCAGTCATTTTTGATTTGCTTGCTTGTCCTGGGTTTGCTGGCTCTCAAACTGAGTCTGATCTCTGCAGTCACAATTCCGTGTTCCGAACCAATTAGGTTGAACGAGCTGTATGCCTCGCAGTTGATCATGCTGTTTCACCACTTTTTGTTTATAAGGATGTAATCCAGTTGTGCTTTGGTTCCATTAGGGTATTGAAAGGTCCATAGCTTTCCCTTACTCTTTTCGAATGTGTTGTTTGTTGGTATCAATTCACATTCTTCCATTAGGTCTAAAAGTAAGTACCCATTTCTGCTGAGCTTGTTACTAACGTCCATCCATTTCCAATGTCATTGTACTTCACGGCAGTGTCTTCATGACAAATCATTTAGACAAACCGGACGGGTTATAAACATTTTAATTCCGTTATCATACTCAGAACCCATTATATTCGGATTAAATTATTTTTTGACTTTAACTTAATTTTTTTAAGTTAAATTGTATAATTACAGAATTGTTAAAGAGAGAATAGCTGTAATAATCGTAATAAAGTATTTCTGAATGAAACAAATCATTACCAAACTTTGGATATCATAAGTTGTTTTTTTTAGATTAGTTTTTTACTTTTTCGTTATACAGAATTTATCGTCAGGCTGTTAACAAACTTCAGCCACCAGTTGTTCCCTTTATGCCTCTTATGATCAAAGATCTAACCTTCATCCACGAAGGCAATAAAACTTACTTCGACCAGCTCGTTAACTTTGAGAAAATGCACATGGTGGCCCAGGCGATACGTCATTTACAGCATTGCAGGTTGGTTCCCTTGGTTACCACATCAAATTGGGCAACATTATGATATGTGGCGATAAGTTTTATTTTTGCGAGACTATTGTTTATTCTTCCGTGCGAATTGATACGAAATGTTAAATGTTGTACTTCAGACAAGTTAGCATACTGTAGGCCGCCTGTACTGTAGGCCGCCTGTACTGTAGGCCGCCTGTAGCTCGCTGTTTACTGTTTCCGCTGACATGATCAACCTACACAACCTTGTGTTGTGGCAACCAGCTGGTGAGAATATATACGTAGTGAAGAGCCAATGACTTTCCTCAATTTTCGTACAAACTGGAAGATTAATAATGGGTTCAGATGGCGTTCATACATTTCACTATTATTTTTTATGTGTTAATAATTTTAGATCTCAAC